>APFE030656128.1:0-11747 GCA_000404065.3 Pinus taeda | reverse complement strand
CCTCTCCCACCCACCCACTCATTCAACCACCTCCCTGCCTCCTCCTCCTCCTCCTTGTACACTCCTCTCCCCCTCCCCAATATCCTACTCTTGCTCCTCCTCCTCCAACGTCATATTGCACCACTGCTCCTTTTCCTCCACCACATCCTTTGTCTCTTTCTCCTCCCTCCCCTTCTCTTCCCACACCATCCTGCCTCGCCCTCCCCCTCTCCATCCCCCCAACCACCACCACCAACCACCACCTCTTCATCCTTCTCCTCATACACCACTCCCTTATCCACCTCCTCCCCTCAACCACATCATCTTCCTCCTCCTTCGCCCCTTCATAACCCCTGCCTCTATCCTCGTTAGCCACATCCTCTTACACCTCTTCCTCTCCCCTTCTCCTCCTCCTCTTCCTTGTACTCCTCAATGTGCATGCCATGATCCCTCTTTGTTTTCTTCCTCCCCCTTCCCCTCTCCTTCTCCTCCACACTGATAATTCATATATATCTATGTGTGTGTGTGTGCGTGTGTAAATAGTAAGCCAAGAAATAATATGATTTGAAAAATGAATATAAATAATTAGTTATGTAGAAAAAATTTAACTGATAAAATTTGTATAATAATATCAAATTTGTTGTGAGAAAGCACAAAACTCAATGTTTATTTCTAATTTATAGGACTATCTAAAATAAGTATATAAATTATATAAACTGTTTGAGAACTAAAATAAACTAAAATCTAATTTATCATAACCATAAATTCTAGAAACCTTAAATATAATTAAGATACACACAAAACACAAGGAAAATTCCAAAATATCAATTACCGTAAACATAAACTCTTGAAACTTCAAATATAATTAAGATACACACACAAAACACAAGGAATCTTCCAAAAAACTCCACTGGTCATAGACGTAAATAGGATGTAACACCACTGCAAATGTTGTATAATAATAATAATAGTAATATAATCTCTCATATTTCATTATTTGATGTGGTCACAAAAGGAAGTACAAAAGGCTCCCTTGAAATTGAATCGAATTAGTTCATGAAAAAATGCATTACTCTTTACATATGCCCTTATGATAGGTGGTCATTGTCTTCAATACCTTTATTGTTAATATGTATTTCTAATATATTGTTGTATTAAGACTATGTACTTGTAGCACTCTCTTTCACAATTATATAGAACAAAATGATTTACTAATATTCTAACCCTTATTTGTGTTTAGATCTAAGAAGAAAATTTAATTGGCTAGCAATTACTGAGGAGAGAAGAATGTTGATGAGAGAGTGCTCCTCCTCCCTCCTCCACCTACTCCTCCTCCCCTGATCCTCTTCCTCCTCCCTCTGCCTCCTCCACTTACCCTGAATCTGCCTCTGCCACATCCCCCCCCCTCGCCAGCCTCCACCTTTGCCTCTACTCCCACCTCCTTCTCTTCCTCCTCCATCTCCTTCCCCTCCCCGTCTTCACCCTCCTCCCCATCTATCTCTACCTCCACTTCCTACACCTCCCTCCTCCACCTCTTCCTCCTCCCCTCCTCCTCCTCTTCCTCCTCCCTCCCTCCCACCTCTTCCCACTCCTCCCCTGTCGCTACCTCCTCATCTTCCCGCTGTGCCTCTCTCACCTGTTGTTACTTCCCCCCACTCCTCCTCCCCCTCCCTCCTTTTCTTCTTCACCATCCTCCTCAAACCCTCCCCCCTTCACCCCCATCACCTCCTTCGATTCTCCCTTGTGCCTTCATTTTGGTTATGTGTTGGGACCCATGTAAATGCGTTCAAGCAGGTTGAGTTGTATCGTGTGAGGGTTCCCATGTAAATTCTTTCGGCCTAGTTGAGTGTGGTCGTGTCATTTGAGGGCATTCCCTAGCACATGAGCCCATGACAAAAATGCTAAGTTGTGACCAAGGATGGGCCTTATGCATGTTTGTGCAACTCGATTACCCAATGCTCACTTGTGCCTTCATTTCGGTCGTGTGTGGGTACCCATTCAAAATTGTTCGAGTGGGTCAGGTTGGGTCAGGTTGGGTGCCCATGTAAACACATTCAAGTGGGCCAACTCAGATTGTGTCATTTGAGGGTGCCCATGTAAACCCGTTCAGTTGGGTTGGGTCATGTTGTGTTGTGTGAGGGTCACATGTAAAATTTTTCAGTTGGGTTGGTTCGGATCGTGTCCTGTGAGGGTACCATGCAAACTTATTCGATCGGGTTGGCTCCTGCCATGTGAGGGTGCGCATGAAAAATCATTTGGTCGGGTCAGGTCGGGTTGGGTCGTGTCACATGAGTGTGCATCCGATAAAATGTGCCCATGAAGAAAATGCTAAGTTGTGACCTGGGGTGGGTCGTGTCCACGTTCGTGTGACCCGTTTTCTCAACACTCCCTTGTACCTTTGTTCTGGTCTTGTGTCGACACCCATGTAAACTCGTTTGGGTGGGTTAGGTCGTGTCATGTGAGGGAATACATGTAAATGCATTCGGTCACATGGTATTGGGTCTTGTCGTGTGAGGGTGCGCCCAGGCACACGGGTACAAGTTGAAAATGCTAAGTTGTGAATCTGGGTGGGCCTTGTATACATTTGTGCAACCCATTTTCATGACGCTCCCTTATGCCGTCAGTATGGTCATCTGGGGGCACCGATGTAAACTCTTTTGGGTGGGTTGATTTGTGTCGTGTGAGGGCACCCAGGTAAACTCATTCGCTCTTTTTGGGTCATGTCACATGAGGGCGCCCATGTAAACTCATTTGGGAAGGTTAGGTCATGTCATATGAGGGTGTGCTTGGGCACATGTGCTCATGTAAAAAATGCTAGGTTGTGACCAACGGTGGGCTTTGTGCATGTTCATGTGTTTTGTTTTCTTGACGCTTCTATCTTCCATCATTACAGTTGTGTGTTGGCACCCATGTATACTCGTGCGGGCAAGTCAGTTCATGTCGTGTGAAGGCGCCCAAGCAATCTCATTCGGTTGAGTTGTGTCATGTCGCGTCATGATGCCCATGTAAACTCGTTTGAGTGGATTGGGTTGTTTCATGTGAGGGTGGGTCCGGCCACACGTGCCTGTGTCGAAAATGTTAAATTGTGACTGGGGTTGGGCATTGTGCACATTTGTGTGGCTTGTTTGCACAATGTTCCCTTGTCCATTCATTTTAGTCATGTGTGGGAACCCAGTTCCTATTGCTCCTCTTGCTCCCCCTCCAACTCTTCTCTCTCCCTCGTCTCCACCTCTGACTCTCCCTCCACCCCCTCCACATCCGGCTCTTCCTCTTCCCCCTCCTTTGCCTCCACCACTTCCCCCGCCTGCCCTCCCTCTTCCCCCTATACCTCTTCCACATCTTCCCCTGTGCCTTCATTGCCTCCACCTTCCCCCCCATCCTCATCCTCCTCCTTATCTTCACCTCCCCACATCCCCCAACCTTTGCCTCAGCACCCACCCTCACACGCCTCCCTCTCACTATCCTCCTCCTCTTTCAGCTCCTCTCACCCACTCTACCTCCTCCCGCCTCCACCTCCACCTCTCCCCACTTCTCCTCCCCCTTATACTCCTTCTCCTTCCCCTCCCCCTCTTCCTACTTCCCCTCCTCTCTTGTCACGTCCTATCCCTCCCCCTTCACGTCTTGCACCTCCTCTCCACTCCCTCCTCCTCCTCCTCCTGGCCTCCTCCGCCTCCTCCTCTGCCTCTTCCTTCTCCTGCCCCTCACCACTTTGGCCTTCTCCTCGCCACCCAAATGCCCATTCCTCCTCCCATGCCACCTCCCCCTCCACCTCTTCTCTGCCTTCTCCTCCACCTCATCCTACTATTAAAAACATAAAACGAAAAAATAATTACATACCACTTAATTGTCTTTATTTATAGTACTTATAGATTTTCATATTTAATCCCCCACCTCATCCTCTCCTCCTCCTCATCTCCCTAAGAAAAATATAAAAGAATAAATAATTCCATATCCTTTCATTCTCTTTATTTATACTAATTACCGTATTTACATATTTTCATATTTATTTACGATGATAATTCACATATGAGTACATCATTGTTAATAGAACAAATGATCTACATTAAAAAAAATTCCAATATAAATAATTAATTATGTGATCTCAAATTTAATTTAGAATATCTTCCTTGTCATTCTAGCAAATCGAGTTAAGGTGGCCAAAATAAAAAATTGCAAAATCACGAGTACTGTCTGTTGGCCATTGTCTTCCATACCTTCACTGTTAAGAGGCATTTCTAATCTAATGGTGCATTAGGACAATATGACTGTAGCACTCTATTTCAACTAATTTATCACCATCATACTCACATGTATTGTTGTCTTCAACTAATTAATCACCATTATACCAGAAAAAAATGAAATTGTAAACATTTAGCTTTTGTTGTTATTTGTGTTTATATCTCAAAAGAAAATTTAATTGTTATCACCATCATACTCACATTTATTGTTCTCTTCAACTAATTAATCACCATTATAGCAGAATATAATGAAATTGTAACCATTTAGCTTTTGTTGTTATTTGTGTTTATATCTCAAAAGAAAATTTAATTGCCTAGAGATGGGTGAGGAGAGACTGTGATCTGGAGTGAGGAGAGACCAATATTGATAAGAAATTGTTCAAAATTTCAAATGTGTGAGCAATAGTATAATGGTCCAGTAAAAGTATAAATAAATGTCATCGATAGTTGCAGAAAAATAATTATAAATAAGACTTCGAAACAAGTGCTCAATATTTC
The DNA here is from genome assembly GCA_000404065.3 of Pinus taeda. Classification (NCBI taxonomy): domain Eukaryota; kingdom Viridiplantae; phylum Streptophyta; class Pinopsida; order Pinales; family Pinaceae; genus Pinus; species Pinus taeda. Next base: position 7,032 of record APFE030656128.1, on the reverse strand, counting down.
AAATGCGTGAACAAAATTATCCATAAATGCTATCCATAGTTGCAGAAGGAATTATCCATAAATATTATGCATCACAAGAAGTATGGGAAAAAAGATGTCCTTCCAAGGTAAAGAATTGCTTCATCTTACTCTCAATGAGAGATTTTACATCCTTCTCACATATACAATCACGTACAATGAGATTTATGTATATTGGCTCACACTCTACAACATGATTTAACTTCGAGTATTACCAACAGATTTAGTCGAATTTAAGTGAGTTTAAATGTACAAAAAGATTATACACTTAGGCTATACAGAAAAGGAAGATATCAGTTTGTAATAGACAAGATTTCGTATGGCTGGTTTAATATATTACAACAATAATTTGATATGCGGCTTAATAATATTACATATCTTGCAATTAGCTTTTAAATTATAAAACTAAATCTAATAAATAGTTAAGGTGAAAATTGTAATTAAGTTATATTGTAATTAGCTTTTAAATTTATAAAATTAAATCTAATAAATAGTCAAGGTGAAAATTGCAATTAAGTTGTATTGTAGAGGAGAGTTAAATTAGGAATAAACGTAAACTTTCTATTTTGACAAATGCAGGCCAACTAAATTGATGGAAAAATTTGTGTTTAGCTAAATTCATAGAAAAAATTGTGTGGTGAGTCAATAAATTAATAAAATAGTGTGGTTAAGTTGATGGAAATGAAAACAACTTTTAATTCGAAAAGCAAAAATAAGCCAGTTAAACGTGATGTATTGTTTAAACTAGCATGAAACCAATAAAAATTTAATTGAATATGGATAGAGAATAATAAAAGAGCTAATTAAATAAAGATACAATAAGCACTTAAAAACTGATTAAACTCATCTAGTTTATTGGAAATCTAATATACTAGATTAAACAAGTAGTTCAATTATTAAAAATGTTTCTGAAAAGCATTATTAATAAAATATTAAATTTAGTCAACATGGTAGATTCATCGCAAATTCATGGAGCCATTGTGGGTAAACTATTGAATGAGAATGGAAAGTATTACATGTAGCTCAAATTTGTCTAGCAAAGGATGTTTAAGGGTTTGCATCATATTGATGTCTCATCTCTCCTCTTTTCTCCATTGAGCTCATCCAAGAAATCAACATTACCATCCTCCAGTAGCCTCGGATGGTATGAATACATTACCAAGAAAAGAACATGTAGTTAAACATGCAACCTTTGGAATTACATTCACAAAAACAAATGATATATAGATGAATTTGATGCCATGGCAGAGCTTAAAATCATATCATATAAACGAAATACCATGCCATCCATGCACATGGTCATTGATCTATCCACACACAGACAAGACATGATTGACTCTCACACATATGGCCATTGTATATTCTCTCGTCCTCTATCCACACATAAACAAGACATAACTGACACACAGATGGATCCATAAATATTAAGACTCAAACCAATCACACATCCAAACACACTAAAAAATAACAAAAACTAAAATATATATATATATAGCTATTTTTCCACCAATATTCTCAACCCTATACGATACATGTACTTCCCACGCTCTTTCAACGTTTCATTTCATCGACTCTAAGTTTTCATGGTTTCCATAATATAAAGATGAACGGTCATTCCCCATTTCCATAATTTCCATAATATAAACACAAATAGGGATTATAAAATTTGATAATTTGTTTCTTTGTCAAAAAATATAACAGATTGGACTGTTCATGGTTTCCATAATATAACCACAAGTGGGAATTATCCAATGTAATAGGTTTTTTTTTGTCAGGAATTATGTCAAATTGGACCATTAGTACCACACATACGGGAGTGCTTCTGTTCTGCTCCGACAAGTGCCCGAGTGTAATATGCTGTTTTTGTCAGAGTATGCTTTTGTTAGAGAATATAAGAAACTTGATCGGGCTTTTGTTAGAGAATATGCTCTTGTCAAGGAATATAATGCATGGGCAATGTTCGAGTGGAATACGTGGATTTCTTGTTAGAGAATATTCTTTTGTCAGCATTGTCGTAGTGGAATATGCAGCTTCTGGTCAGAGATTATAACAAACTAACAAACTGCAGGCGCCCACTAGGCATAAATCCGTTTCAACATTGGCTGGACATTACTTGGCATAAATTTTTTTCAATGTTGGATCAACAGGAAGCATCCACTACTCACATTATCTATCACACACTTACCCAATACTGGCATGTGTTTTTAAATTCGCTTCAACGCTTCAACAACTCCCAAGTTGCTGCGATGATTTCTATGCCTTCTTACTAGAGAAAGAATGTTGAAAGAACATGTGATATACTTATGTGATATACTTAATTCATAATTAGCTAATTGGAAAAATGGAAATTAAATTTTCTAATAATTTGGAAATAATAAAAAGACAATTAAATTTAAAATAACAAAATATAAATTAAAAAAAAATATTGAATTTCCATTATTGTGCACAGAAAATGCACAAAGTCAATTTTTCAATTGAGAATGTGAATCTCTATGCAACTTCCGAATAAACTCTCTAGTAATGACGATGAATTCAGAAAATTATGAATAAGCAGTTTAATTATAATTAGTGTTTTTTTATTATATAGTAAAATTGATAAAATACAATTTAAACATGGGTGTTTTTATTGAAAAAATATATATTAAAATTCATATGGATTAACTATTTTTTATTTTTTCCTCCAATAAATAAAATATTCATATAGATAAATGGTTTTTTTGTTCATAATAAAAAATAATTAATTTCTATTTTTCAAAATATTTTTAAATTAGAAAAATTTGAATGGTACCTATTTTTTTTTCAATCTTTTTAAGAGTATTGTAAAATTCCAGCTCTTTGAAAAACTGTAATTACTAAATCTTTGAGGGATTGTTTAGCTACAATCTAGTAGTTGTGAGATTACAACAATGAGCAAAAATATACTGAAGCATCCACTCGGCTTCCCAATAATATTTTTATTGTATAATACATATATTAATATATGTATCTTTAAATTCACTAATTCTAATAAATATATTATTAGGTATTCCTATTCATTGCACTATATATTAACTCCTCCTAATTGTTACCCTTCTTTAATGTAAACTTTGACCACTATGCCCACTATAATATCTAATAGAATATGTTTCCCTTAACCAAAAAGTCATTGTGAATGCCAAAAGACTAATATGTCCCATAACCCATATAACCGCTAATTTACTGCGATCACTAGTACTCTTAGAGAATTAGAAACTCTTCCACAATGCAACCTCTAACCACTATTACGATTAACGAAAAGTGACATTGATTAATTTATAATCCTTAATATACTAACTCTAAAACTAGGTAAACCATTCTGCACTATGATCTTTAACACAACGAATTCTAGAAACTATGCCCCCTAGTGTAGTCACTTAGTGTCACGATAAAGATATTGTAAGTCCTAAAAAGTCACAACCCACATAACATTTAATAGTTAGCACATTACCTATAACTTATATATACATAAAGCAGCTTAACATAGTGAAGGTAACAATGTATCAAGTGTATCTCCTTCAAATTAAATTCTATGAGAAGGGAATATAAAAAACTTTACTATTTTGTGGATGATATTTTGACTATTGACATTAACCAAAAGAACATTTTATGGGAGTCAACCTATGGTAATGATATTTATGAGTATTCATATATGTCACATTAGATGATATGATAATGGCGTATATTTTGTAGATCACTTGAGGCCATAATGTTGGTGTGTCAAACACATTTCATCTATTATGCTTATGCTTTCAAAACCTTAATTTTACCTGTGTTTCTTATCTTAATGTGATTTGTTGTTTTCCTTTATGCTAGTAACTAATAGTCATTATCTACTACACTATAAGTATATAACAAATTTGTTGGAATATTTTAGTAAAATATAAAATATTGCAAAATATTGGTGCATATTTTAATGAATTGTAAAATCTTGTAAAGCATTAGTGAATCATTCACTTAATTGTAAAATCTTGTAAATTATTGGTGAATCCTTCATTCAATCTTTACATCAAGTTATTTTTCCTTCTTATGCATTTATTCTCTAATAGAATAACAATTATTCAATTACTTCGCTTCAAATAAACCAACATCTTTAGGATTTGGTGGTTCATCACCATCTATATGTTTTTTCAACTCCTTGGTGTGTAACTATTATAGTAACTATTTTGTTTTCTTCTTCAATCAAAACTCTAACAATTGTTGATCAACACATAATTTTTTTATATTACACAAAATGCACAATGGGATTGACTAAAAGACAAAATATGTAATGAAAGTTAATTTCCTATATGATAAAAAAATCAATTAACACAAGGTCATTATGTAGCCAGAATTTTCGAGTTCAAAAATTTAGCCCACAAAGAAAAATGTTCATTACTCAGTATAACATGTTACAATATAAGTAACTTCAAAAATGATAATACACTAAAGAGTCTCTCATCCTCCAATATTTTCATGTATTCCTCCTTTAGCCTTTCCCTCAGAAGTATGATTTCATTAAATGAATTTTGTTTCAATGAAAATATATCCCCTACAATGAGCACATAGGAAGCTAGAGCATAGGTCATTATTCCATACAAAATAAATTGTGGATTCTCTAAAAATCGAAGAAGCTCAAGTCATGTATGAAAGTGAACTAGAAATTAATTTATTTTCCTTAAACTATTAGATATATAAAAAAGTATTGATAATTACACAAAATATGTGGAATACCCAAAGAATAAAGAAAGCCATATATGATTCCCAATATCCTATGTTTCTCAAGTAAACATAAAAAGAAAAACCATAAGGCTTCGTATTCAGGAAAAACCATTGACGTTAACAGAACACTTCTTAAATCAATGATAATTAGATGAAACAAGTCATTTCCAAAAAATGGTTCATTAACGAATAAAACTAGAACTATAAGTGTTTAAGGGACTAACAAAAATTTTAAACAATATATATATGCTTCAAATTCTTGGAAAATATATCGGATTTAAACGTAAAAGAAATTTGATATACTTGAATGACTATATTTGTGCATAGATAAAATATTCCTAAATGAATTACTTATCATTTAATAGTAGGATATTATGTAGGTTAAGAATTATATTTTGGATTCATGAGACTGTAGCTTTGATTTCCAACCATGGAGAAGAGAGTGCCAATTTAATATTTGAATTTAAGACATGAACCCTAAATTAATTTTCATATCTCCACATCCAGCTCCACCATCTAATCATCCACTTGCACCTCCTCCTCCTCCTCCTCCTCCCCTCCAACTCAAATTTCTCCAACTCCACTTCCTCCACCACCTTCTCCTCCTCCTCCTCTTCTTCCACCACCTCCTCCAACTCCACCTCCACCACAACTTCCCTAACCACCACTTCCAACTCCACCTCCACCACTTCAACCTCCTCCTCTGCCCCCCTCCTCCTCTTTATCCTCCTCCACCTCCACCTCCACCTCCTCCACCTCCACCTCCTCTACTACCTCTGCCTCTACCTCCACCTCCTCCTACACCTCCTCTACCTCTAACTCCTCCACCACCTCCGCGTCTGCCTCCTCCTCCTCCTCATCCACCACCAACTCCAACTCCACCTCCTCCTCATCCTTGTCCTTATCCTCCTCCTCGTGCTCCTCCTCTACCTCCACCTCCTCGACCTCAGCTTGTCCTTCTCCTCCGTGTCCTCCTTCTCCTCCTCCACCTAAACCTCCACCTCCACCTTCACCTCCTATCCACTCACCCTCCACCTCCACTTCCACCTCCACCTCCACATCCATCTCCTCCTCCTCCTCGACACCCTTCTCATCCTCCTCCTCCTCCTCGACACCCTTCTCATCATACTCCTCCTCCACCTCCACCTATACCTTCACCACCTCCTACTCCATCACCACCTCGTCCTCCTCCACCCCCTCCTCCTCCTTCTTATCCTCCTCCACCTCCACCTCCACCTCCTCTTCCCCCACCGCCTCTACCACCTCTATCTCTACTTCCACCTCCTCCTCCACCTCCTCTGCCTCCATCTCCTCCACCACCTCTACCTATTCCTCCACCACCTCCTCCTCCTCCTCCACCTCTACCTCCTCCTCGTCCTCGTCCTCGTCCTCCTCTCCCTCTTCCTCCTCATCCACCACCAACTACAACTCCACCTACACCTCCACCAGCCCCTCCTCCTACTCATACTCCTTCTCCTCCTCCTCATGCTCCTTGTCCACCTCCTTCACCTCATCTCCTCCTCCCACTCCGCTTCCTCCTCCTCCACCTCATACTGCAGCTTCACCTTCACCTCCTTTTCCACTCTTCGTCCACCTTCACTTCCACCTCCACCTCCTCCCCCTCCGCCTCCCCCTCCCCACACCCTTCTCATCTTCTCCTCCTCACCTCCCCTATACCTCTCCACCCTATCCACTCACACATCCACATCGACCCCCTCATCCACCTTTCCTTCTTCCATCCACCTTCTATCTCCACCTCCTCTCCTCCTCAATCTCCATGTTTTTTTCCACCTCCTCCTAAACCACCTCCTCCTCCTCACTCACTCCTCCTCCTTTGCTCCTCCTACCACCTCCACCTCTCTCTCTATCATGCTCCTCTTCCACCTCCACCTCCTCCACCACTGAAAACCCTGCCTACATCTTGCTCCCCTATCTCCACCCACCACCTTTTGCCTCTGCACTCCTCCTCCTCCTCCTCCACCTCCCCCCTTCACATCCTCCACCACCTCCACCTCCTCCACCTTCACCTCCATCTCGACCAACATCACCACCTCCTCCTCCTCCTCGACCACCTCCTCCTCCCACTCCACCTCTTCCACCTCCAGCTCCATCTAGACCAACATCAGCACCTCCTCTTCCTCTTCCTCCATGACGACCTCCTCCTCCAACTCCACCTCCTCCTCGACCACAACTTCCACCTCCATCTCCACAACCACCTTCACCTATCCCTCCACCTCCTCACCCTTCTTCTCCTCCTACTCCATATCCACCTCTACCACTCCTACCTCCTTCTCCTCC
>APFE030656114.1:0-16757 GCA_000404065.3 Pinus taeda | reverse complement strand
TGGATATTTCTGAAATGAAGTGGCAGTTGAAGTTATGTACTCTGTTTTTAAATTAGAGAAAGTATATATATATATATATAGTCACTTGTGGACAATTTACGGGAAAATTACCGAATTCATGACTTTCTATCTGATCCCAGAGTCCAGATGACAAAAGCTATCCATTGTAAGATCCTATGAAAAATTCTATCCATGGTTAAAGGTCATCTGCATTTGTCATCATAACTAAAACTACCCCTCACTGATCATTGCTGATTCATGTAGCAGAGCTGGCCTTTTCTAAAGAAATGATGTAATTTAAAGAAATATTTACTTGGTGGTTATCCTTACAGCCATTATTAGAATATTGGGTTGACCAATAATGACTATAATGACACTGGGCTTATCCAATTTATTTTACAACTTTGATGCAGGAAAATAAGACTATCACTTACTTGAAACAGAACAGTGATTTAAATCGGATCCCAATATTTCAGCCCGACTTTCTGTTTTAATGGATTGCTCTAAATTCTTGAGATATGCTCTTGAGTCTTGGAAATAATTTTCAACTTGCTTTTCTAATAGGGTACATGATATAGGAGTTTGGCTTGTAAATATATCTCTTTGCCGAAAAGTTTTAAGATTCCAGTCTGATAGTTTGTATTCCTTTGCAAATGTGCCAAAGCAATTTCCCAAGATTTTCCCAAGATTCCAGTCTGATAGTTTGTATTCCTTTGCAAATGTGCCAAAGCAATTTCCCAAGATTTTCCCAGATTCCTACTTCGTTGAAATAAATTTAAGTTATTTTCCCATAGTGTTTCTCTAATTATTTGTTTTGGGAGAGGGAAGGGGGAAGATTAGTTATTTATAATCAGATGGGCTACTGGCACCTGTTACCCCGAAAATTCTGCTCATATGATCTATCATAGGCTGCACTTCCAATTTCCCAATAACAGAATGGTGCCCTGAGTATTTATTTGAACATATTTTGTTCCCATATAAAATGTTAATCATTCCTTGAAATTGTGGGTTTCTTGACTTTTGACCAATAACTATTTGTTTTGCTAGGATGCTGATGATTCAGTGCCTTTCTTCTGGGGCACTGCAGCTGATCATTACCTTGTACTATCTAATGAGCCAAATGTCCTGAAAGAAGGATGTGGAAAATCTTTTGCTCCATTTCCCCGAGGTAATATAGGACTGCTAAATTAGAGCTTATCTATTTTTTAGCTATCTGACACATGAAAGTGTAGCTGAATGTTGGCTATAGAGCCTCTAATATAATATCGGTTGTTGCATTTTCCTTCGCAGGTTGTTACTTCTCTACATCAGGCAAATTCTTACAGAGTAGTAAGGCTAAAGCAGTTGGTCAACTGCCATGGCATCTCCCCTGATAAACTGTTGTTATTCAGTATCCGGTATATTATCCATTTACAGAGTTATTTTTAGAATAATTGTGAAGGTATTAATAAATTATAATTTAGGGATCACTCCAAGGAACTTACAGTGAGACCAAATTCTGTAGTTGTCCAAGTTCTGAAGGAATAGGACCCGATAATTGGTTGGCAGGAAGGTCCCTGCATTGAAAAAATACCACACTATGTTACTGTTTTGATGAAGTAGCTAGGGCACACCAGAAAGAGATGTAGAAAGAACTAGAAAATAGCACTAGTTCACAAGCTACACAAATCAAATACTAAGGACTTACATATCCCTGATACATCTCAAGTTTCCCAAGTCTGCAGGGAGAAACCCACGCAGTTTATTTCCACTCAAGTTCCTTGAATTCATAATCCAAAGAAAATTCATGGGATTAATATAACTCTCACCCATTAAGCTTTTCATAATCCAATGGGGTTAAAAATAAATATAACTTTTGCACATAAAACTTGTAGCTTAATAATCCAAAAACTTTTCTACATACAAGACTTGCAATTTTAGTAGATGTTCCATGTTCCCAATAGATCTCGGGATAGGTCCAGATATATTATTGTTAGAAATGTCCCTAAAAATTCACATCACATCACAGGCCAATAAAAATGTAAGGACTACCCTTGCAGCTATTATGTTTTTAGATATAGTTCTAAAAGGGAACCTTAGAAGGTTTAACCAAGACACTAGAATAACTAAAACTCACAATCTGTCTAAATTTATAATATACCCCAGCTCTATAGGAATTGTTCCTGTGATATTGTTGGAGGACAGATTTCTGTAAAAGCAACAACGTTATCCGTTAGTCACATTGAATATTCTTAATGAAACTCAATTGCTCGTTATGTTATAGGCCCAGGACTACTTACAGATAGGTTAGCCTGTTAAGTTTTTGAAATTCCAAAGGAATAGTTCCATTCAAACGGTTGCCATGCACATTGCTACAGGACAAAGGACAATGAAGGCACAGCGTTAATATTGTTAGCCAGTGGGAAATTATGCTCCGCAAATTCATCACTTGTCTTGAAGATTATATCACTTATAAGAAAATAAGAGCAACACATGAACTAATATTCTCTAGGATCAGACCTTCAAGTTGACTTCTGGCAAGATTTATGTCTCAAAAAAAACACAACCTTGGAATGTTAAAGTTAAACACTTACAGCAACAATCCAAAAGATATCATAGATTAATGTTCAGTGTATGGGAGGTTTCAAGATATTTCTATCATTTTTATCTCCACTTTCTAGAGAAAGGTTTGGAACTTTGGACACAAACTTACAATTCGAACAGTTGTTCCAAATTCCCCAGCTCAGGTGGAATTTGTCCAGTCAGCTGATTGTCATTTAGCTGCCTGCATATGCATACAATTGTTGACTATTAAAGAGCTATTTCTTATCATGCACATCTAGTTTCCATTTCTTACATATCAATCATCACAAAATATGTCATTGGAATCTCTTACAGGTATCCCAGCTTTGTCATGTTCCCCAATTCTGGTGGAATAGATCCCGTGAGATTATTACTGTGTAAATATCTGAGTAGTGCAAAATAAAGAACAAGAGAATCAGCTTCTTGAAAATTGAACATAAAGGAAATTTATAGTCAAAAGTAATGGACTTTCACAAACCCAAACGGGAACAATTCGAGCATTAACTATGCAAGCAACTCACAGTTTATCAGTGCAAGTCAAGTTGCCTAGATTCGGAGGAATTGTTGGAGTAAGATAAGAATCTTTTAAGAAATTCAAATTACCAACCCCAAGATAAAGTATTATGACTCTCCAATTAGCTTGTGGCCTAAGGGTAAGGTGGAGAATTTACCAGGCTTCCAGTGAATTCGTGGTCTTCAGGTTCCATCCTCACTGGAAACAGTGTGGCACCAACATTTTGTAGCGTCCATTAACCTGCATTCTGGATCTAGTGCTTTGAAGGCGTTGGCTTTTACAATGTCGATATTTCTGAAATGAAGTGGCAGTTGAAGTTATGTACTCTGTTTTTTAAATGTAGACGGAAATATATATATAGTATATATATATATATATATATAATATATATATATTATTAGTCACTTTGTGGAAAATTTATGGGACTAATTGCCAAATTCATGACTTTCTATCTGATCCCAAAGTCCAGATGACAGAAGCTATCCATTGTAAGATCCTATGAAAAATTCTATCCATGGTAAAAGGTCATCTGCATTTGTCATCATAACTAAAACTACCCCTCACTGATCATTGCTGATTCATGTAGCAGATTTGGCCTTTTCTAAAGAAATGTTGTAATCTAAAGAAATATTTACTTGGTGGTTATCCTTACAGCCATTATTAGAATATTGGGTTGACCAATAATGACTGTAATGACACTGGGCTTATCCGATTTATTTTACAACTTTGATGCAGGAAAATAAGACTATCACTTACTTGAAACAGAACAACGATTTAAATCGGATCCCAATCTTTCAGCCTGACTTTCTATTTTAATGGATTGCTCTAAATTCTTGAGATCTGCTCTTGAGTCTTGGAAATAATTTTGAACTTGATTTTCTAATAGGGTACATGATATAGGAGTTTGGCTTGTAAATATATCTCTTTCCCGAAAACTTTTAAGATTCCAGTCTGATAGTTTGTATTCCTTTGCAAATGTGCTAAAGCAATTTCCCTAGATTTTCCCAGATTCCTACTTCGTTGAAATAAATTTAAGTTATTTTCCCATAGCGTTTCTCTAATTATTTGTTTTGGAAGAGGGGAGGGGGAAGATTAGTTATTTATAATCAGATGGGCTACTGGAACCTGTTTACCCCAAAATTCTGCTCATATGATCTATCATAGGCTACATTTCCAATTTCCCAATAATAAAATGGTGCCCTGAGTATTTATTTGAACATATTTTGTTCCCATATAAAATATTAAGCATTCCTTGAAATTGTGGGTTTCTTGACTTTTGACCAATAACTATTTGTTTTGCTAGGATGGTGATGATTCAGTGCCTTTCTTCTGGGGCACTGCAGCTGATGATTACCTTGTACTATCTGATGAGCCAAATGTTGATCCTGCAGTTGAGAGGGGATAAGGGGCGTTTTGAAAAATTATAAGACCCTCCTGCTTGTTTTATTTAGTCCATAGATTTACCATTTTCTAGTCTAGACACGCTCACACTGCAGACTCCCTCCAATCTGGTCTGTGTTTTTGGAGTATCTTCACATTCATAGATGGCATATGATGATTTCTTGATCCTACAGTTGACAGAGGATAGGGCTCGTTTTGAAAAAATATAAGACTCTGTTTGTTTGATTTAGTCCATAGATTTACCATTTTACTATCCGGGACACGCTCACACTGTAGACTCCCTTCCATCTGCTCTATTTTCTGGAATACCTTAACATTAGTACATTGGCGTGTGATGAGAAGAATTTCACAGAGCACATGGGAAGCTTATGAAACCCTGCTTTGATAAGAATCTTTTAAGAAATTCAAATTACCAACCCGAAGATAAAGTATTATGACTCTCAAATTAGCTTGTGGCCTAAGGGTAAGGCGGAGAATTTACTAGGCTTCCAGTGAATTCATGGTCTTCAGGTTCCATCCTCGCTGAAAACAGTGTGGCAACAACATTTTGTAGCGTCCACTAATCTACGTTCTGGATCTAATGCTTTGAAGGCGTTGACTTTTACAGTGTGGATATTTCTGAAATGAAGTGGTAGTTGAAGTTATGCACTCTGTTTTTAAATTAGAGAAAGTATATATATCTATATATATATATATAGTCACTTGTGGACAATTTACGGGAAAATTGCCAAATTCATGACTTTCTATCTGATCCCAGAGTCCAGATGACAGAAGCTATCCATTGTAAGATCCTAGGAAAAATTCTATCCATGGTTAAAGGTCATCTGCATTTTTCATCATAACTAAAACTACCCCTCACTGATCATTGCTGATTCATGTAGCAGAGCTGGCCTTTTCTAAAGAAATGCTGTAATCTAAAGAAATATTTACTTGGTGGTTATCCTTACAGCCATTATTAGAATATTGGGTTGACCAATAATGACTGTAATGACACTGGGCTTATCCAATTTATTTTACAACTTTGATGCATGAAAATAATACTATCACTTACTTGAAACAAAACAGTGATTCAAATCGGATCCCAATCTTTCAGCCCGACTTTCTGTTTTAATGGATTGCTCTAAATTCTTGAGATATGCTCTTGAGTCTTGGAAATAATTTTCAAATTGCTTTTCTAATAGGGTACATGATATAGGAGTTTGGCTTGTAAATATAACTCTTTGCCGAAAACTTTTAAGATTCCAGTCTGATAGTTTGTATTCCTTTGCAAATGTGCCAAAGCAATTTCCCAAGATTTTCCGAGATTCCTACTTCGTTGAAATAAATTTAAGTTATTTTCCCATAGCGTTTCTCTAATTATTTGTTTTGGGAGAGGGAAGGGGGAAGATTAGTTATTTATAATCAGATGGGCTACTGGCACCTGTTACCCCGAAAATTCTGCTCATATGATCTGTCAGAGGTTGCACTTCCAATTTCCCAATAACAGAATGGTGCCCTGAGTATTTATTTGAACATATTTTTTTCACATATAAAATATTAAGCATTCCTTGAAATTGTGGGTTTCTTGATTTTTGACCAATTACTATTTGTTTTGCTAGGATGCTGATGATTCAGTGCCTTTCTTCAGGGGCACTGCAGCTGATGATTACCTTGTACTATCTGATGAGCCAAATGTCCTGAAAGAAGGATGTGGAAATCTTTTGCCCCATTTCCCCAAGGTAATATAGGACTGCTAATTTAGAGCTTATCTGTTTTTTAGCTATCTGGCACATGAAAGTGTAACTGAATGTTGGCTATAGAACCTCTAGAGTAATATCGGTTGTTGCATTTGCCTTCACAGGTTGTTACTTCTCTACATCAGGCAAATCCTTACAGAGTAGTAAGACTAAAGTAGTAGGTCAATTCCCATGGCATCTCCCCTGATAAACTGTTGTTATTCAGTATCCTGTATATTATCCATTTACAGAGTTATTTCAGAATAGTTGTGAATAATTGTGAAGGTATTAATAAATTATAATTTAGGGATCACTCCAAGGAACTTACAGTGAGACCAAATTCTGTAGTTGTCCAAGTTCTGAAGGAATAGGACCCGATAATTGGTTGGCAGAAAGGTCCCTGCATTGAAAAAATACCACACTATGTTACTGTTTTGATGAAGTAGCTAGGGCACACCAGAAAGAGATGTAGAAAGAACTAGAAAATAGCAATAGTTCACAAGCTACACAAATCAAATACTAAGGACTTACATATCCCTGATACTTCTCAAGTTTCCCAAGTCTGCAGGGAGAAACCCACTCAGTTTATTTCCACTCAAGTTCCTTGAATTCATAATCCAATAGAAATCATGGGATTGATATAACTCTCACCCATTAAGCTTTTCATAATCCAATGGGGTTAAAAATAAATATAACTTTCACACATAAAACTTGTAGCTTAATAATCCAAAAACTTTTCTACATGCAAGACTTGCAATTTTAATAGATGTTCCATGTTCCCAATAGATCTCGGGATAGGTCCATATATATTATTGTTAGAAATGTCCCTAAAAATTCACATCACATCACAGGCCAATAAAAATGTAAGGACTACCCTTGCAGCTATTATGTTTTTAGATATAGTTCTAAAAGGGACCTTAGAAGGTTTAACGAAGACACTAGAATAACTAAAACTCACAATTTGTCTAAATTTATAATATGCCCCAGCTCTATAGGAATTGTTCTCGTGATATTGTTGGAGGACAGATTTCTGTAACAGCAACAACGTTATCCATTAGTCACATTGAATATGCTTAATTCAACTCAATCGCTGGTTATGTTATAGGCCCAGGACTACTTACAGATAAGTTAGCCTGTTAAGCTTTTGAAATTCCAAAGGAATAGGAATAGTTCCATTCAAACGGTTGCCATGCACATTGCTACAGGACAAAGGACAATGAAGGCACAACGTTAATATTGTTAGCCAGTGGGAAATTATGATCTGCAAATTCATCACTTGTCTTGAAGATTATATCACTTACAAGAAAATAAGAGCAACACATGAACTAATATTCTCTAGGATCGGACCTTCAAGTTGATTTTTGGCAAGATTTCTGTCTCAAAAAAAAATACAACCTTGGAATGTTGAATACTTATAGCAAGAATCCAAAAAATATCATAGATTAATGTTTAGTGTATGGGAGGTTTCAAGATATTTCTATCATTTTTATCTCCACTTTCTAGAAAAAGATTTGGACACAAACTTACAATTCGAACAACTGTTCCGAATTCCCAGCTCAGGTGGAATTTGCCCAGTCAGCTGATTGTCATTTAGTTGCCTGCATATGCATACAACTGTTGACTATTAAAGAGCTATTTCTTATCATGCACATCAAGTTTCCATTTCTTACATATCATTCATCACAAAATATGTGATTGGAATCTCTTACAGGTATCCCAGCTTTGTCATGTTCCCCAATTCTGGTGGAATAGATCCCGTGATATTATTACTGTGTAAATATCTGAGTAGTGCAAAAGAAAGAACAAGATAATCAACTTCTTGAAAATTGAACATAAAGGAAATTTATAGTCAAAAAGTAATGGACTTTCACAAACCCAGATGGGAACAATTCGAGCATTAACTATGCAAGCAACTCACACTTTATTAGTGCAAGTCAAGTTGCCTAGACTTTATCAGTGCAAGTCAAGTTGCCTAGAATCTGAGGAATTGTTCCAGTAAGAAAAGAATCTTTTAAAAAATTCAAATTACCAACCCCAAGATAAAGTATTATGACTCTCCAATTAGCTTGTGGCCTAAGGGTAAGGTGGAGAATTTACCAGGCTTCCAGTGAATTCGTGGTCTTCAGGTTCCATCCTCACTGGAAACAGTGTGGCACCAACATTTTGTAGCGTCCATTAACCTGCATTCTGGATCTAGTGCTTTGAAGGCATTGGCTTTTACAATGTGGATATTTCTGAAATGAAGTGGCAGTTGAAGTTATGTACTCTGTTTTTAAATTAGAGAAAGTGTGTATATATATATATATATATAGTCACTTGTGGACAATTTACGGGACAAATTGCCAAATTCATGACTTTCTATCTGATCCCAGAGTCCAGATAACAGAAGCTATCCATTGTAAGATCCTATGAAAAATTCTATCCATGGTAAAAGGTCATCTGCATTTGTCATCATAACTAAAACTACCCCTCACTGATCATTGCTGATTCATGTAGGAGATTTGGCCTTTTCTAAAGAAATGTTGTAATCTAAAGAAATATTTACTTGGTGGTTATCCTTACAGCCATTATTAGAATATTGGGTTGACCAATAATGACTGTAATGACACTAGTCTTATCCGATTTATTTTACAACTTTGATGCAGGAAAATAAGACTATCACTTACTTGAAACAGAACAGTGATTTAAATCGGATCCCAATCTTTCAGCCTGACTTTCTGTTTTAATGGATGGCTCTAAATTCTTGAGATCTGCTCTTGAGTCTTGGAAATAATTTTCAACTTGATTTTCTAATAGGGTACATGATATAGGAGTTTGGCTTGTAAATATATCTCTTTCCCGAAAAATTCTAAGATTCTAGTCTGATAGTTTGTATTCCTTTGCAAATGTGCTAAAGCAATTTCCCAAGATTTTCCAAGATTCCTACTTCGTTGAAATAAATTTAAGTTATTTTCCCATAGCGTTTCTCTAATTATTTGTTTTGAGAGAGGGAAGGGGGAATATTAGTTATTTATAATCAGATGGGCTACTGGCACCTATTACCCCCAAAATTCTGCTCATATGATCTATCATAGGCTGCACTTCCAATTTCCCAATAACAAAATGGTGCCCTGAGTATTTATTTGAACATATTTTGTTCCCATATAAAATATTAAGCATTCCTTGAAATTGTGGGTTTCTTGACTTTTGACCAATAACTATTTGTTGCTAGGATGTTGATGATTCAGTGCCTTTCTTCTGGGGCACTGCAGCTGATGATTACCTTGTACTATCTGATGAGCCAAATGTCCTGAAAGAAGGATGTGGAAAATCTTTTGCGCCATTTCCCCGAGGAAATATAGGACTGCTAAATTAGAGCTTATGTGTCTTTTAGCTATCTGGCACATGAAAGTGTAGTTGAATGTTGGCTATAGAGCCTCTAATGTAATATCGGTTTGCCTTCACAGGTTGTTATTTCTCTACATCAGGTGGATTGCAGAGCTCTGAACATCCTTTGAATAAGCTGATGCCAATGCCTCGTGTTGATAGTGCATTTGGCAATAGGAGGATCTCTTCCTCTGGCTGGGTAGAATCCTCTCATGGCAAGCTCATTAATAATACTTCGCAAGAGTTCACATATGATAATTTAATGACTTTTCAAGCACTGGGAGAGCAACAGATTGTGAACCAATAGTAAGGTTATTGTAGAGGCAGCCACAAGAATAGAATTATCCTCTAAAGTTGATGACTTCTTCACTTTATATTTAGATTTCAATTCTCCTATGGTTGTAATAAAAGTTTCAAATGCACTTAATAAAAATGTATCCATTGTTGACTCTAGTGGAACGTTCTTCAGCTCTCTGAATAATAATCAAAATGCAGGGGGAGACGATATAATCACCAACACCCAACAGACGTACAATTATCAAAGCACTCAAGGTTGCTATTCCAAGCAAGTTAAAGCAATCAACTCAGCACTTGGGATCAATTCCCACAAAGCAATTCTATACCTGCTCTTCAAATTCCTTCAAGCTTTTGAAAGTAAAATCAATGAATTATCAATATAATTTTACAATAATAAAAAACAATTAGAAGGCCTTTAGTGAGCTCAAATTGCTCATCCGTTAGGCTTGAACCAACATCTCTTCTAGAGAAATTCAACAATTTTAATTTAATAATCCTATCGGCCTCTCTTTGTACCTTTTCGGACAATTGCTAGTATTTACACCCCTCCCTGCAAGGATGTACACCTGACTTAATTAAACTCTCTTTATCCCACTCTACGTGCATGAAAGATCTCATGATATTGGACATATGGAGTTCAGTAGACCGTGCGATGGACCTTCACTAATTTGATGGTCAACATTGAATTGAGAGCAGGTTGAATGACCTAACCAAACCATTCAATTGAGAGCAGGTTGATTGAGGTAACCAATTCCCCATTTCAGACATTTAGCTCCAGGGTTAAACGCTCTGCAACCTGCAGGTTTGGTTTTCTCGTTTGCAATGGTTTTCTCGTTTGCAACTACACCGAATATATTGACTATGGTATATTTTGAAGAGATTAGGCTTCCTGATTTTTCCCTTGTTGACGGCTATATCTGTATAGAAGCCCTAATTTGTTGCACTGTCAATGCAGGTGGTTCTTACAGGATTCGGCC
Organism: Pinus taeda; assembly: GCA_000404065.3. Taxonomy (NCBI): domain Eukaryota; kingdom Viridiplantae; phylum Streptophyta; class Pinopsida; order Pinales; family Pinaceae; genus Pinus; species Pinus taeda. Next base: position 5,925 of record APFE030656114.1, on the reverse strand, counting down.
TTGCATCCACAGGTGAAGGAAAGGCTATGGTTAGCTTCCTTCCTCAGGTAATTGTTGGAAACCATTTTCTCTGGAAACAGTATCGAATCCTTTGCAAGAGGAAGGAAACTGATAAATGCTTATGGCATATAATACAGAGTCTTGTTTCACTGACTCAGGTGTGCATTGTGACCCCACCACCACTCTACAGGTACTATATTGTTACAGGCCTGTTTTTCTTTACTTCCTTAACAGTCTCCGCTAGAATTTCTCTAACTTGACTCTTAAATCTGATTGCAGGTTAAGTATCGCCCAGCAACTCCTTTTCTCAACAGTTCGGAACCCTGCAGTGGCATCCACTTATGATTTTTCTCTTCCATGGTCCAGGTTGGTTACTCTAGTCACGCACGGTTTTGCTTTTGCTTCCAGACAACGCAAGGTCCCCTTTTGAACTTTCTGAGATGATTAAATAGAGTTAATCTATGGCCGGTCTTGCCGGTCTTACTCTCATTACTGGAATGAGCAATCCTGTTGTAATGTTTGTTAAACAATACGAATTAATCTATGTTTCTGCTTCTCTATATGGTAATTTTCCTGGGTTTAACCCCAATTCGTTCTTACGGGTTTTAGTTATAGCATGTATTAAAGTTTGCTCATGCATCTGAACACGGGAGCGGATTCTTGAAATGTTGAGGGTTCAATCCACATATGTTCGACTGTTTGAATGTAAAAAGTTTCCTTAATTATCAACGTGTGAATTTACATAAAGCGCCATTGATATTCATGGAATTTAGTGGGCAAGTTTACCTGTGCGTCTGTAACATTTCTGAATTGGTTTCTGAGAATTTCTTGGCTGTACCAAACGGTGTTTTCGTTCCACATTTGTTTGTTTGTATCCAGAATCGAGTTTCGAAGAGGACCAGACCCAGCTTCTATTACCCCTCAGTTGCCAGTTCTCAACCTCTTCGATCCTCTCTTGTACAAATAATCCCTAACATTGATCTAATTTCTATTTAATTTCTGCAATAGATTATTTAAGCATGCTGCTGGTAAATAGTTCTATTTTTTTTCTTTTAAATTGTTTTCCACTTTTTAATTTTAGTTAACAAATTCCTAAATCAAGAAATTACTCGTTACCCTATCTTGCCAGCCTTGTTCTGGATCTGATGTCATAGATTTTATAATCTTTATGTTTATCCCTGTTGGGTAATCTTTTCCACCATTCCTCGGGGATAATTTTAAAACAAGCTTAATAGGACTAATTTGATAACAGGCAAGAGCAGTCACCCAAACTTGTTCACCCAGAACTTTACAGGTTCTTTCACGCGTAATGTTTTCCCTTAGCCTAACTCAACAACCCAGTCTAATTGTTATCTGCTGAGGTAACTGTTTCAATTAAATGGAAGATATTTTTCCATCTGTTTCTAAGAGTTCTCATTCTGGGCCTTAGCAGATGACCCACACTGCACTGCAGCAACTTAATTATTGTTCAAGATTATTACCTTCCATCATCCACATTATTAAATCTAGGACTAATAGAAATTTACCATCTATAATCATTATGCTTATCTCCAAAATAATTCACAGAAGGAAGTAGGATTCCAGGCTTACTCATTATTACATCTATAATCATTATGCTTATCTCAAAAAATCTCAAAAACAATTCACAGAAGGAAGTAGGATTCCAGGATTAACTCATTACAACTTTATTAAAACAAAAGTGAACACAAGAAACATAACCAGCTACTACTTAATTGTTCACTTGATTCTCCAGAATTACTGTAAGACTGAATCTGATCCTCCCTACCAACCGTGAGAAGGGCAATTACGTCCTCTTCCCCCGAGCTTCCACTCCAGAGCAGTATGTACAGCTTGTCAGACTCAAGTATCTGGCATCAGCACCACCGTCCAGCCAATACCATCTGAATATGATCTGTTCCGGAGTCTATACTGGCACATGACCAGCACAGGAATTACTCCTTGGCAGCGTCCTCCCAGTTCCACAGACCTTTCTTTCTGTCCCCTTGGACTTTTCAGAAAGCAGAACCCTTCTTTCCCTTGAGATCCCTCTTTTATCAGGAAAGAAGGGGGTAACTGTCATAACTGTCTCACAGATGAAATTAGTTTCAACCAAGGGTGTTACAGACAATGGCACGAGACCAGATTAAGGTAAAGTTGTCCCTGACTGTTTCTGTGGTTGCACCACTCATCCCTTCTGTGAGACATCTGATGTTCCTCTCCAACCTACTGTGAGACATCTGATGTTCCTCCCCAATCTCGACATTAGTTAGATTACAAATAACAACGCTGGGTGTCTTTTTTTCTGGAGGAGTTTTCTACAATAGTGGAGAGACGCTAAAAGGGAGCCTGTCTTCCGTTCTGGTGGACTTCTATCACTTTGCAGGTCGTTTGGACATGCACGGAGGAGATTCAAATCGGCCCGAAGTTGACCGTAATGGACTGTAATGATGATGGTGTGGAATAACAAATAAATAAGGAGTTTGCAGGGAGCACAAGGAGATAGGGTTGATTGTGAAGCCATGTTTGTTCTACAGCTACAGCCTTTGAAAACTTGGGAAGCGAGGAAAATACATAAGGCTCAGCATGGTTTGAAACTTGGGAAGCGAGGAAAATACATAAGGCTCAGCATGGTTTGGTCTACGGGAAGGGGTGCCTTCTGTTTATCACACATAGAAGGCCATCGCTGATTTGATTGGGAGTTGGATGTCCCTCTTAACTTCAATTTTTTTATATGCCATTTTTTTTTTTTATTATTATATAAAATAAAATCTTCCATTGGCAGTGAATTAATATAATTTTTTTATATATAAAACAATTTAATATCGATTTTGGCGCCCAACCGATGTCTCCGCATGCATCACTAAAAGAATTATTATTATATCTTTTTATTATATTTGTATTTGCAGGGCAAAATACATATTGTTATATATAAATATTTATTTCTTTTGTTATTTACAGTTTGTAAGAGATTCTAAAATTAAAAAGACTTTGCTATTATTCTTTGGGAAAGGACTATGCCATATAAAAAATACAAAAGATTATCTATTATTTTGTAGAAAGAACTATGCATTCATAATTTGCCAGATTATGTGTTTTGATAATTAAGTTAAACCCTAATTATATTATAGTTTAAAATTAATTTTATTTAAAATATTAATAAATTATTATATATTTTTATTTAAAAAAATCCCGGAGTATGGTTAAGGGACCCGAGAACCTCGACCTACACCGCATGCTCACTTAAAAAGGAAATCGTATATTTTATTTATTTCTTTTATTATATTTATGTCAGTGAACTATGATTGGAAGTATTGATTACAGAGTGATTATATTTTATTTATATTTATATTCTCTTATATTGTTACAGTGAGGACTTATAGATTGGAATTATTGTTAGCATACACGCATCATCATTAAGAAGAATGTATATATATATTATATTTATATTATATTATATTATGTTACAGTGAGACTATAGATTGGAAGTATTGATTAGCAGAGTGAAAGTATAGATTGGAAGTATTGATTAGCAGAGTGAAAGTATAGATTGGAGATGTCATAGTATGAAAAAAAAGTGAAGTTAAGAAGGAGATATAACTTCAAATCAAATCAGCCAGCCATGGCCTTTGATCTCTATTTAATAGAATGCATCCTCCTCGTAAACCAAACCATTCATTCTTTTGCTACGCTTTTGCGAATTTTCCTCCTTTGCCAAGTTTCCCTCTGTAGCTGTAGAACAGAGAACAGAGATGGCTCCACAATCAGCCGTATCTCCTCGTGCTCTTTGCAAACTGCTTATTTATTTGTTATTGCTTTTCATGTTACCTAATTTGATGCAATGCAGACGGCTTGTGCCCAAGATTTCAAGGCTGGAGCATAAACCCGTTGATGGGTTGAGAATAGATCTTGTGCACAGAGATTCATCACTTTCCCCATTGTTTCCAGGGAATATTACGTCAACTGAACGAGTTAAGCAAGCAGTGCAACGCAGTCAAGAGAGGCTGGAAACACTACATAGATCTGTAGTTCTGAACGCTGGTCAATTGGCCCACAAAAGTTCAGGAATCCAAGCTCCAATAAGTGCAGGAAGTGGAGAATATACGATGAAGGTAGAAATTGGTGAGCCGTCAATATCATATTCTGGAATTCTAGACACAGGTAGTGACTTGATATGGACACAGTGCTTGCCCTGTGATAATTGCTCTGATCAATCGTATCCAATCTATGATCCTTCCCAGTCGTCCACTTATAGGAAGGTCACATGCGAAAGCCCTGAGTGCCCGCCAAACCCTAACTTTTATTGCTCTGCTGGTATGTGTCATTACACGTGGGAGTATGGTGATTACTCCACCACCTCAGGGATCCTTTCATACGACACGTTTACCTTTTCATCAGAGTCAGTGGACCAGATTGTGTTTGGTTGTGGGCAATACAATGATGGCCAGTACGCAGCACACGGAGGTGTAGGCTTCGGACGAGGTTCCTTATCCTTAATTTCGCAACTTGGGTCATTAGGTGCTAATAAGTTTTCTTATTGTCTCCAGGGTTTTGAAGAACCTTCTTACATGGTCAGCCCTTTGTTTATAGGCCACAGTGCTACTTTGAATGCCGAGGTTGTGAGTTCAACTCCTTTTATTCAAAACGCGGCATCAAGTTTCTATTTTCTTTCGTTGGAAGGAATTAGCCTTGGAGGTAAATTATTAAACATCGATGCATCTACTTTTGATATTCAAGATGATGGTAGTGGCGGATTTATGATAGACTCGGGAACCACATTCACGCTTTTGCATGAGGATGCATATCAAGTTTTGAAGAAAGCATTGATCTCTGCCATTCACTTTCCGCAAACCGATGGGTCTGGACTCGGACTAGACCTCTGTTTTGACTTAGGTCCTGACTATCACTCTCGGCTTTCCTCTAATCAATTTCCTACTATGACTTTCCACTTTAAGGGAGCAGATTATGTTTTGCAGCCGGAACACTATTTCTACGTTGATGACACCACTTTCTGCCTGGCAATGCTTCCGACTTCCCAGATCCAGATGTCCATATTAGGGAATTATCAACAGCAAAACTACCATATTCTCTATGACAACGGGAACAACATGCTCTCTTTTGCACCGACGGATTGTGATTCCTTGTAAGCAAGCACAGGGAGAGATGTTTTCTCATTATTAGATGAATAAGGTTTTGAGTATGTTACTAGAATTTGTCAAACAATTTTGAGTATGTTACTAGAATTTGTTTTTGAGTCTGTTACTGTAAACGTTTTTTTTTAAGACTATTCGCAAATAGTAATAAAGTTTGTTACCCTGATTTCGGATTCATTGAACCATGGTTCCCTTATCGTGAATATTGATAAACTCGTGATTACGGAAAGGACTCCTTATTGTGAATATTGATAAAACTCGTGATTACTGAAAGGACTTATTTGGTGGATTCAATCATATATTATTTTGATATTTATTATTTAACATTGAATATTGTATTTATAACAGTATTGAGAAATGTTTTTTCAAAATTCTAATTATATGTTTATTTTGGAATTCCTTTTCAAATTTTTTATTTTAATAATCAATAATGGTTAGATGTTAGATGGATGGTAGGAATTTAATTTCATAGAATATTTTATAATATTAAAACCAAATCAAATAAAAGATTGAGATTTATTTCTAAAGTAGTAATTATTTTTTGTCTTTTTAATTAAATTCATTAATTAAAAAAATGGCATACAAGTATCATATGAAATGAGTAATTTTTTTTGAGCATGTGGTATTGATAAGCCATGATACCTGCCTATCATATTGTAACAAAACACATTTATAGGTTAAGAATCTTAGTGATAAATCTTTGTGATTAAGATTCTTATTATATGTTTTTTTTAAACAAATATATGACTAAATTATATATTATATATTTTTATTG
>APFE030656087.1:8804-31942 GCA_000404065.3 Pinus taeda | reverse complement strand
TCTCAACTAAAGCCTCCTCTTGCAGAGATACATAATATTTCTTAGGCTTACCTAATCCTAATGCTCCTTTTTGTGAAGTTCTCTTCAATTTGACAATCTTCTCAGGGTCAAGCACTAGTTCAGCTGGTGATTTCTGAGGATTTCTTCGAGTATGTCTCACAAACTGAGCCAAAACTGCAATGTGGAGTCGCCAAAGGTTGGTCTTCCTCCAATGGAGTCGCCAAATAGATAATTACAACCAGAAATGTGCCCAGACTTTGTCTATCATCAAAATCTGGAATTGTGTCGTTTCCGAGGGAAGCTGAGCTTCAATCTCCTCTCCCCGGCAATGGTGCCAATTAATGTTATCACCCTAAGAAACTCTCTTAGGTTGTATATCAGAGATGCTCGGGAACATTACAAACTCAACAAAATGTTGGAAATGGATGAATGGAAGGTATGATGCATATTCAAGCCAGATAACCTCTCCTACTATGCTTGACTTCAGACATGGGTGAACACCCTCAGACTACAAGGCTTTTAACCACCAATTACTCACAGTTTGAGGATTAAGTGGATATGAAGAATACTGACCACACCAAAAAATGCACAGGACCCTATGATGGCTGGATGCAACCAATAAAAGGTCTGTAACTCTACTTACTAATGCACAGATAGGATGACAGCTATTTGGCACTAAATAAATAGAAACCTACATAACACATTCAATAATACATACAAGAATCTAATGCAGAGGTGCGATGACACCCCCTCAAATGCTAAATAACAAGAGCACATGAACAAATGCAATACAGGCATAGCCTAGAACAAAGAAGAAGTGGAAAGTGAGCAACTAATAGCAAAAGAAGCTTGTATTAGCTGAAAATGAAGACCAAACGCTGCAAGTATCATAGTAGTTACAGTCTCCAGAATTTGAACCTTACATCAAAACCAAAAACCATCAACCCTCATCCATTTTGTGTTGTGGATATATATAGAGGTTGATAACAAAAATAATCTACTATCCTATGCGTGGAGGGGTCATAATGGACCACTAACCACACTAACTTTCTGATATGAATCTCTGCTATAACTTGTTGCTTTAATGAATACATTTGACATTTTCTGGTACTTGGTTGTCCTTCCTGAACAGGTGGAGCAGTGTACAGGAGAAGCTCCATGACTGATAAATGCTTTAACTGCTCGAGGCTGTCCTTTTCTTCTCTCGAGTACACAATGTGTTGAATGTAGTAGTTGAAGCTTTAACTGTGCAGAGCTGGTAAATGATCACCTTCATCCCTCGACAGTACAAAATGGTTATGGACGCGATGACTGCATGGCGAACAAATGAGTGGGATCGGGAGTAAACGACAGCCGTTGGATAGAGTTAATGGGCGGCAGATATTAATTAGCAGTGGATATCAGGAGACATAAGTGTGGGATAGATGAGGGCCATTGGATCTCATATGGGCAAATCCAACGGTCATCTAGGGTCGAAGGTACATAGGGGTTAACGAGAGGGGATGGGCAATAAGCAGTACACCTGCACCGCTTTTGGGGGATGGTGGAGTTCGTACAGAGGGGAAGCGATGCGAGTTGGTGAGTGATGCGTGTCGGATGTGACGAGCGGGAAATCGCTTTCCCCGCGAGTTAAAGCGCGTGCTGGTTGCGGGAGCGGGAAGCGCGAATGTCGTAGGATCATGCAACAGACAATCGGATGGTGGATGTTGCTTATGCACCTTTTTTATTGATGTGACAAAGAAAAAGGCTTGCGAAAAGCACTCGGTTGGACTATTGAGGTTATATGATGTTTAGACTCAGCACCCGGGGCTTGGGAAATATGGGTTTATAAAGGAATTTGGAATAAAACAGGGATAAGGGGGTTATGGGAGTGTAGAAAAATGACGAAGGGAAAGGAAAAGGACTGCTGCGGGCTCTTTGTAAGCGTAACCAGCATTGCCCAACCTATTATTGCCCATCAAATGTTGAAGAATATAGCAGAGCTAACATGAACTAATTAAGAAAAAAATAACAAAAATATAAATTATATAAATTATATAAAAATAACATTTAATCATCGCACTCTCTAATCCTTAAATAACATTTAAATAACGTTAAGCCCAGAAAATTTTTAATTAATAATATTAAAATTTGTATAAGGTATAACAAAACATTTATGATGGTAACGGTGTACACATCGTATTCAATATTCACAGAAAAGATGAGAGAGACTATTTTTCACATTCTCATCTTCCCAAATTAGATTTTGCCACCATTCAGCTTTTCCACCTATTTCCTGCAACCTAGACAGTTTCTCCATTCCTCTAGGCAATCTCTTCAGTAATGGACACCTTAATATATTCAATACTCTAAATTGAGGCATTGTTTTGTCATCCCATACACCATGGGATCCCACCATATTCTCTACCTTTGAACAGTCAAACAGAAACAATGTCTCTAACATTGGAAGGTCGTTTCTCCCGACTGCTAACTCCCTTAGCTCTTCACAATGGTTTATAGCAATGTTCGTTAAATTAGATATCTTCTCTAATACCAATCTTCTCAGCAATGAACAATTTATTTTCAAATGTTGAACTTTGGGCATTACTCCATTGTTGATCACACCAGAGGGTCCCACTATAGTCTCACACTTGTTTGGATGACTAAGCCTCAAGTCCTCGAGCATCGGAAGACTGCAACTCTCAATTTCGAGTGCTTCAAGCTCCCCGCAACCCTCGATCATTAACTTCTTTAAACAAGGTAATTTCCTCAAACTCAATCTCTTCAACGAACTGCAATATCTTATCTCCATATCTTCGAGTTGGGGAATTGTTTCTTCACTTAACAAAACAAAAATAGATGATCCCACCATCATGCTTTATAATTTTCTTAGACGCCAAAGTTTCAAGCTCTTCAACATTGGAAAGCACCTGCCTCCTACAATTCCAGGAAGCTCCCTAAGTTGCTCACAATGCCACAATTGTAAAACTCTCATGTTTTGAAACTGAGGAATGCAATTGGGTAAACTTACCCCCTCATAATACGAGAGTATAAAATGTTCCAACTTGTTCAGATTATCCATGTTGTAGGGAAAAATATGCTCCTCCCCCACATCATCTCTATATGCCTGAGGCGCTACGGTGGACACAAGATGTGTGGTATTGGCGCATATTGTTAAGACCCATTCAAGCTCTTTAAAGAGTCCTTCAAATCTTGTCTTCCAAACTCTAATGTGCATGGATAGCCTGGGGTTGCGAAGGGAGCAGCAACCGAGACACTATGGTTGTAGCTCCAGACGAACGATCAAATCGTTGACCTCTTGAAGGGCATCACGCATTCCTTCAAATAAATTTTAAACAGGCTCTGGAAACTCTCTTTGTTGTTGTCGGAATTTATTTTCAATATGGGGTAAAAATCCCTTCATACTAATAAAGTAAGTTTTGAGATGACAGACATTTCCCCCCATCTCAATGATATCCGCCATTTTTCGGATGACTACACCAATAATAGGGCCACGATGTCTTCTCTACTCCATGTATTTCTGTTTGGGTCCAGTGTTTGGGTGAAAGGCTCCACCGACGACGGCATGGGACAGCTCCATTACCTGTGCGCCTTGTCCACCATTGTTGACCTACTAACCCTGCTAGTTTGCTTGCACGTGCTCATTAACATAACAGGGTTTCTATTGTTCTTGTTTCATTTTGCCTACCAGTGTTGTTCATTCTGGACCACTGAGGGTTTGCAGATACCTTGGTGGTTGTTTCATTCGCACGGTATGTTATTTGGGAAGGAGCCAGTAGTTCGAGGTCAAAGGTAAATTTACAGGTAACTTTACAGGTTTTTATGGTTTTTGTTTCACATTGTCTTTGAATATTTATGCCATTGCCTAATTTCCTACTTTTTTCATGTTTTCCAAGTTGGTTGCAGGTCTGACAAGCTCTGGAGAAGGTCTGGTGAGCTCTGGAGAAGGTTTGGACATGGAAGACGCTTGGACATGGCTTCTATGTCTATCTGGTAGGAAAAATCCTACCAGCCATTGCCATTGTGTTTTTCAATGCCCCACCTTCCTATTCGAAATTTTGTTATTTTTTCTCTTGGAGTTTTGCAGGTTTAGGGTTTTGCTCTGGTTTTACAAGTTTAGGGTTTTGAGGGTTTTGCAGGTTTAGGGTTTTGTGTGTCTTTAGGTGTTTTCTTAACTTTTAGTTATTTTCACTATGGTTTGTGCACATTGGCTTTCTCACAAAAAGTTGAAGGTCTTGTTTTTGGAGGTCATTTTGTATGCTGAAATTGTCTTACTATGGATTTCAGATTTTATGATGAAACCTTTTATTCGGGAGTGGTTACAAGTCTGTGTCTCTGAAGTGTTTTGAAGAAACATGCATTTTATTCTCTTATTATAGCCTATATGGAGTTTTATTATTACTGAATATGTATATCTATGAGTGACAAATAAGAAAGTTTCAGGATTGATGGAGGACTAAAGCAATGGATGTTTTTATGTTGGTTGTATGTTGTAGTGTCCCTTAGGGGAAAATTACCCTTAGGGTTGAAAAGAGTTCCTAGCACCTTCTTCCCCTATACTACTGATCTAACCTTACAGCCAGCTAGGGTCCTGCCTTGGATTTGAACTTCTTGTTTTAGCCCCACTCAGCTGGGTCCTCCAATTCGATGGGGCCTCTTTTTGTTCTGCTAACAGCACCTCGACATTGGCTGCCATAGGCCTGTAGGTTCCTCTGTGGCCTAAGTGCTCCATTGTTATCTCCAACAATGTTTTCAATTGCGCTGCTACAAGGAATATTTCCCATGCTTCCATGCTTCTCAGATATACCAACTTGTTGCCTCTCAAAGGGAATTTCGGTCCTTATGAGTACTATGCTGACTAGACCAGACCTCAGGAGAGCTTACTTCCACAGTTTCATCTTCAGACATATCTATGATCCTCAACAGAACTCAGAAATGATATCACTACCTCATATTTGACCTTAGGTGTGAACGACTGCCATTAAGAACCCTTCAGAGGTGGCCTACTGTCACAGTGTGGTTTATTCATGCTCTTACTGTCACAAAGGGATAAAAGAGACTTAGACCTAGACTTAGACAAGACCATACTACTATGTGCTTAAGTCCTGATCAAATGAATCCTATCATGTTTAACCAAGTGATTTGACCATACCAACTGGATCCCTCACCAGAAGCAACTCCAACACTAGACCTAGATTCCTTGTGGGGTTATTGATTTTTCAACTTTGTACAGTTGCAGTACTGATTTGAAGCGAGGGGACTTACAATTTTTATTTTATACTGGTTTGAAGCTTTGACAATATGTATGTAATATGGGAATATTGTGATTTGTACAGCAGTACAGAAAAAGTCTGAGGCTGACATGCAACCATTTACTAAATTAGTTATAGATATCCCAGGATTCTCATATTCAACTCCAGACGAAGGCAGCTAGTTTTGCTGCTCTAGAATATCATGTATTTAGTGTTCATGTTATTATCACACACGTATAGTTCGATATTGAATATTTTCTTTCATTTTGGTCCTTGCAATTTGTGATTTAGCATGTTGTTGTTATATGTCGTTTCCATCACATTCTTGGTAGTGTGAATGTAATAAGATGTAAATTTGGGTTTCAGTCGGCGTGATTGATTCATTGACTCACTCATCATTGTAAATTTATACACAAATTATTCTAATTTTCTTCTCTTTCATGGTTGTACATTTATACACATCAATTATTGAGATTTGCTTCCATTTGTTCCACAGTTCCAGTGCAATGATTCATCAGGAACTACTCTGCTTTTCACCCTTCTTCTTATATCTAGTAAATATGTTCTATAGTTGTTTAAATATGATCAAATTGGAACTTTGGCCTAAGGTATGTAATTAATGTTAATTTTGGTTTTATGAACTGCAACGAGCTTCATAGTGAACTCTTGACAGTTCACAGAAAATACAAGGAGTAAATAGACTCCTTTCATAATTTTGGGTGCAAACAAACAACATATGGAGAGTTCAAAATGTATAGTAGAAAATGAAAGGGATGCAAGTAGTCAATTATCTTCCTTCCCGTGCAAGGAAATCCCTGTGAGGTCTATGATAATACTTGTAGTTGTTGGCTTCTCTCTGTTCCAAGATATGCCATGTCCCTTGGTCCAAAATGCAATGTTCCTACTAGATTTCTCCATGATTTTATCTTAGATGGTTATTTCTCTGGACATGCTAAGTTCTATGTTTCCTTCCTAAAATTTAAGTTCCTATACCTTTAATTTTGATTGTTTGTTGTATTTTATGAAGTATGCAGTTTCTAATGGTATCGATAGGGGTTTAGGGGGTTTTATTAAATTGTTGCATGGATAATTGTTTTATTTTTGGTACTTTTCTAAGTGATTTATTTCCGATTAGGTAATTATCTCATATGTGTAGCGTGTTTATAATTGTCTTTGTGCTTGCAAATATGAAATTCTAGTATTGTTATCTCGCTTACTAATTTTACTAAGCAATGTTTCTACAATGTTTATTGTAGCCATGTGTCTCTTTTATCGTAAAGTAATCTACATTTGTAACTTAGTTAATCAATCAATATATTTCTTAGAGGCTGGCGGGTGCATTAGTTGTATTACCCATTTGTATTGTGTTTTAATTATAGGTATTATGTGCATTATCTGTTGTTTCATCATGAAGTATTGCTATAATCTCATGAAATGTAAACTAAAAATGTTGTCATTGTTTCACTTGTGTAAATCATTTGGTGTGTAGATGCATAACATAAAATACCATTTGCATTCTCTGGTAAGATCTCTACATTATAATAGACTATAGATGTTCCTTCTAAAATGGATTTTGGTTACAATGTCGTACACAGCATGAAATAAAACAACCTAGGTTGTAAGGCAAAATGTTTCTGTGACAAGAAAATAATACAATCCATCCAAAATCCACATCATAATGTGGTTACAACCAAAAACATATGGCACCCCTATTCTTTATGGCCCTGAGAATCTTGAGTGCCAGAACTCCCTGAGTTACCTTCCTAAGCCAAATAGGTTGGCCTACCTAAAAAGGGTTGATTAGGAAATGATTGATTGTTGCCATATGATTGAGTCCAATTTGTAACTTCCAACCATGGAGGAATTGAGTACCCATACCTCACATTTGCACTACTAACCCCTACATTAAGTGGAGGTGTGTAATGAGCATACATAGAATTGACACCTCCTCTGGTAGGAATAAGGCAAGTGGGTAAAACCTCAGTTTGATAGTGAGGCACTTAAATGTTTATGAGATATTGGAATAATGGTGTATTATCTACAATGGAGTCCAATGAGTTTGAAATAATCCTAGTTTCATCAACTATGCTTGCATCATTGTCAACCATATTGATCATCCCTTGTTCCTTTTCAAGCATTTATTGTGTATTTCTTGATTCCTTTTCCTGTCTTGCCATTTTTTTTTTGGTCCTTAACTTGCCTTGCTTTATCTCTTTCAAGCCTTTCATCTACTTGACGTTGTGCTGAAAAAATCCTTGTTGCCTTCTTCTCCTTGACTAGATCCTTCTTTTTATGTTTTAATTCCTGCATTTCAAATTTCTTTTTTTCAGACTCAACTAACAGGTTTATATAGTCCTCTGAGGTGAGTAACTGTGATCTTCTACCCAAACGAAGACTACCCAGTGTACCTTTCTTTTTTTTCATTGATACTCTCTCTACTGGTAGCTTTAGGAACCAACCAAGTATCTTCTCCACCCCTCTCACCTGCATGTCATTGCTTGGTACTTACCTTTCAGTATCTGATGGAATTGATTGAACTATATCATTATCTTCATTTGATGCCTCATTTTGTGCTTCATCTTCTTCCATTGATCTATTGTCCACAATAAAATTAACAATTTCACTGTTCAATTCTGCTGGTTGTGAGGGCGTGTTCATGCTTTGTTCATTGGTTGTTGAGACACTATTTCCATTCATATTAATCATTTCTTCTGCCAGCCATGACGGTGGTGTTACTTGGCTTGGCAATTCCAATTGGTCATTGTAAAGCCAATGCCAATTGGTCATTGTCAATTGCATGTTCAACAATGTCATTAACAATATCAATAGCAGGAGTTTCATGTTCTTGATTTGGTGGAATGATCTCCATGTTACTACGAATTTGTTCATGGTTATACTTGTTTCACATACAGCGTCGTCATCTTCATCATATAAGTGTCCTTGAGATAGGGAAATCATATTACCAACTACAACCACATCATCTTGGTCATCTACTTCTTGCACTTCAACACTTGTTTGGGCATTCCCTTCTTCCTGACCATCCACATGAAATGCCTGGCTACAACCAGTATCATGCATAAGAGCATCATAGTTCAATGGCCAGATTCTAGTCCTCCTAAATCCGGGCTTGATATTTGATGGTGTCAGAGCCCTTTTAAAATCTTTACTTGCAAGCTATGATAGCTCAAACCTTTTCACCTCAATCCCTATATTATTTTCCATCCATGCAGCACACTCCAACCTGAAATAGTTCTTGAAAGGGCCAAACACACTAACATCAATGGGTTGTAGTATGTGAGTGGTATGAGCGAGCAATGTCAACAGGTCGATGCCTAAATTGTTTGCTTTCTCAATTGTTTGTACATCCATGTGGCTCCCATGGCCATATAATATCAATAGGTGTTTGTTATTATGCAAGACATCACCTGGTACCGATGCATCAAAGTGAAAAATCCAACTTAAAAACAATTCTTTAGTCATCGTTGTATATACTTTTTAAGTTGATTTTTACCTTTGAATAGATAAAATCCATGGATTGAAGTACCAATTGCATTGACACAACATAAAATAGTTATCCAATCCATACTCTTAGGCAAAGTCTTTGGCACATTTCAGCTCCCTCTCTTGGCAATTACCCGCATGCCATAATTCCTCCCTGCCTGTAAACGTATTTCATCATAGTTCCATATATGGTCTGCTCCATAAGAATGTTTATCGTAACCACTAGAAAGTGTGTCATAGAACTTTTGCACAACTGCAGGGTGAAAATTTAATGTTATATCTCTATCAAGGCCCATTAGCAGTGTGCAATACAAGTTCTTTATGCCTTTTTTTAAACCCAAACCACCATGATTTACCAGGAAACCCATCTTTGAATGGGTTTGGCCTCCCTTGACAGATTTGATCAACCGTGGATTTGAGTTGTATCAACTCTAGCCCATGTCCCAATTGGGCCATCTCTTTACACCACTCAACCACCTCGGCCTCCTCCTCCTTAGTCATAACTGTAAGAGGCCCTCTACGTTTTGTATGAATCAGTCCATTTATCCAATAATGTATTGATGAGGGAGGAATACCATGTTTTTCTGCAGATGCCTGAACTGAGTATCCATTAAACTCTATGTCGTCAATTGCAACTAAAATTTCTTCTTTTTTCCATCCTCTTATAGTGCTGATCTTTTTAGTTGAACTTCCCCATTGGACTATTGTTGACAGTGGTTATGTGGGTTATGTTGCGATAACATCAGCTTTAGTTGCATGGTCATCATCAACAATGTTCCTTGGGGCATTGTTGACATTGACATCACTTGTCTTGTCCTCATCACGCACCCCTTGTCGCTCTCATGCCACTTCTCCTTGTACAAGAAACATAACTACCTTTTGCCATAGATGCAATAACCTGTAGAATTATTGCATCATTTAGATCAAAATATTTGTAAATTATGCTTTCATACAAGGAAAAAATACTTCTTCTTTATTACAGGAAATTATCAACATGTATGTTAGTATCCTTGAAAAATCAAATATACAGAATCATTTTGTTGTATGTCTTCAAAATTATCATTGATTGTTATTTTGATAACTTGTCTTTACACTTAAAATAACATGATTGTATTGATTGGTTTTGTTATGCATTTCCCAACAGTGCCTCTTGTTCAGTTTGACTACTTAAAATAGTGTTTTGTTGCTTTTATAACTTGTCTTTACAGTTAAGATACCATGAGAAGATCTGGTAGTCATTGTTGTTTGAATTAATTTGTTTAGACTCCTATTTGTTATCGCAATTAAATTCATTCATGGCCCTCGTTGTCTCACCAAGTGGACTTGCATAATGCCTTGTAGGTTTTTTCTAGGTCTGTTCTAGGTCTATTCTAGGTCTGTTTTGATGTTTTACACCACTCTGGTATGTACTAGAGTCCATGGAGGAGGATCCTTTTTGAGCCTATCATTTAAAAATTTTCTATCATTATCATAGTCCTTGTAGAAGTGGCCCACATAGTTCAAACTACTTAGAAATTTTTGGATTTGTGTTTTGTCTGTGATCTTTTTAGGGAAATTGTCAGTAAATTCTCTAGCATATTGTAGTATCAATTGACCATGTCAGATTGTATGACCAAGAAACCTGATCGAGGTTTTAAATTATTCCATCTTCTTCTTTGAGACAACCAATCCATCAACCTAAAATCTTGAATTTATTCCATTATTAATTTGATGTCTCATAGATAGTTCACACGGGGTGGACTATTGTTGTATTGTCTTGATCTCAAATTTCCTCCCACTACAACCTATCCCTCTTAAAATTCATTATCTATTTTTTTTCCGATAAGGATGCACTTCTCCAGAAATGGATCTCTGGTCCTCAAGGAGTTATCATTGGCCAAACCAAGAATGGTATTTAATTTGACCAAGGCTCCAACTTGAGACCCCCTGAAGCACTCTTGATCACAACTTGGCTCCATAACAATTTTTTCCTCGTGTCACTTATAGTTGAGGTTTCTAGTCATGTAAACATTCATTTCAACTACAACTCTTATTGGTATCTTGTCTCCATATATAAAAGAGGTCGTGCCTTTTTCTCAAATCAGGAAATCATATTATCAATCTGTAAAGTTTTGAGTAATTATTGACCTCATATATCAAATTAGATAAAGTGAATAGGGGTAATGAGGGCGCAGTTAGATAGAAATATAGGTTGTTGTTTGGTAGAGGGTGCATGCATGTGTCACCTTCAGTGAACTAGTGTGTTTCTTTTGTAAGTCTTCAGATCAGCCTCCCATTCAGTTCAACATCTAGTTAAGTTCTAAGTTCAATTCAATTCTAGTTCCTCCCACTACAACCTATCCCTCTTAACATTCATTATGTATTTTTTTTTTCTATAATGATGCACTTCTGCAGAAATGGATCTCTCATCCTCAAGGAGTTATCATTGACCAAACCAAGTATGGTATTTAATTTGACCAAGGCTCCAACTTGAGACCCCCTAAAGCACTCTTGATCACAACTTGGCACCATAACAATTTTTGCCTCGTGTCACTTATTGTTGAAGTTTCTAGTCATGTAAAGATTCATTTCAACTACAACTCTTATTTGTATCTTGTCTCCATATATAAGAGAGGCAATGCATTTTTCTCAAATCAGGAAAGCATATTATCAATTTGTAAAGTTCTGAGTAATTATTGACCTCATATATCAAATTAGATAAAGTGAATAGGAGTAATGAGGGTGCAGTTAGATAGAAATATAGGTTGTTGTTTGGTAGAGGGTGCATGAATGTGTCACCTTTAGTGAACTAGAGTGTTTCTTTTGTAGGTCTTCAGATCAGCCTCCCATTTATTCCAACATCTAGTTAAGTTCTAAGTTCAATTCAGTTCTAGTTCCTCCCACTACAACCTACCCCTCTTAACATTCATTATCTAATTTTTTTCCTATAAGGATGCACTTCTCCAGAAATGGATCGTTGATCCTCAAGGAGTTATCATTGGCCAAACCAAGCATGGTATTTAATTTGACCAAGGCTCCAACTTGAGACCCCCTGAAGCACTCTTGATCACAACTTGGCACCACAACAATTTTTTCCTCATGTCACTTACAGTTGAATTTTCTAGTCATGTAAACATTCATTTCAACTACAACTCTTATTTGTATCTTGTCTCCATATATAAAAGAGGCCATGCCTTTTTCTCAAATCAGGAAAGCATATTAACAATTTGTAAAGTTTTGAGTAATTATTGACCTCATATATCAAATTAGATAAAGTGAATAGGAGTAATGAGGGTGCAGTTAGATAGAAATATAGGTTGTTGTTTGGTAGAGCGTGCATGCATGTGTCACCTTCAGTGAACTAGAGTGTTCCTTTTGTAGGTCTTCAAATCAGCCTCCCATTCAGTTCAACATCTAGTTAAGTTCTAAGTTCAATTCAGTTCTAGTTCCTCCCACTACAACCCATCCCTCTTAACATTCATTATCTATTTTTTTTCTATAAGGATTCACTTCTCTAGAAATGGATCCCTAGTCCTCAAGGAGTTATCATTGGCCAAACCAAGCATGGTATTTAATTTGACCAAGGCTCCAACTTGAGAGCTCCTGAAGCACTCTTGATCACAACTTAACAATTTTTTCCTCATGTCACTTACAGTTGAAGTTTCTAGTCATGTAAACATTCATTTCAACTACAAATTTTTTTGTATATTGTCTCCATATATAAGAGAAGCCATGCCTTTTTCTCAAATCAAGAAAGCATATTATCAACTTGTAAAGTTTTGAGTAATTATTGACCTCATATATCAAATTAGATAAACTGAATAGGAGTAATGAGGTGCAGTTAGATAGAAATATAGGTTGTTGTTTGGTAGAGCATGCATGCATGTGTCACCTTCAATGAACTAGAGTGTTTCTTTTGTAGGTCTTCATATTAGCCTCTCATACAGTTCAAAATCTAGTTAAGTTCTAAGTTCATCTTAGTTCTAGTTCCTCCCGCTACAACCTATCCCTCTTAACATTCATTATCTATTTTTTTTTATATAAGGATGCACTTGTCCAGAAATGGTTCGCTGGTCCTCAAGGAGTTATCATTGGCAAAACCAAGCATGGTATTTAATTTGACCAAGGCTCCAACTTGAAACCCCCTGAAGCACTCTTGATCACAACTTGGCACCATAACAATTTTTTCCTCATGTCACTTACACTTGAAGTTTCTAGTCATGTAAACATTCATTTCAGCTACAAATATTATTTGTATATTGTCTCCATATATAAGAGAGGCCATGCCTTTTTCTCAAATCCGGAAAGCATATTATCAATTTGTAAAGTTTTGAGTAATTATTGACCCCATATATCAAATTAGATAAAGTGAATAGGAGTAATGAGGGTGCAGTTAGATAGAAATATAGGTTGTTGTTTGGTAGAGGGTGCATGCATGTGTCACCTTCAAAGAACTAGAGTGTTGCTTCTGTAGGTCTTCAGATGAGCCTCCCATTCAGTTCAACATCTAGTTAAGTTCTAAGTTAAATTCAATTCTAGTTCACCATGTGTGATCTATCAAGGTGAGGGTGCTGCTATCTATTTTATTAGATTGTGCTTGTATAATAGTTTCCAATTATGCGTGCTTGACTTCTTCCAATTAAGGTGTGCTTATTTGGTGTTTATAATAGGATTAGGGCTTGACCAAGTCACCTTCAGTTCTTCATGCATGTGAGTATCTACATTGTTCCTTCCTTCATATTCTCATTCTCTAAGATGTAGGGCATATTAGTTTATTGTTGGCATGTTTTATATTTTGAGCTATACTATTATAATTTACTACTTTTCAGATCTAATAAAACAACCAAGCAGACTTGATAGATTTGTCTTCCATGTATTTTTTGTTAGTAGCATGTGCTTGTAGATTAGCATATTTGAAGTTCGCTATTTTGATAGGGTTTTAGTTTTAAAGTTAAGCTATGATCTAGTTATCATTTTATGGTGGAGGAATCTACACAGGCTACACTTCTTTTGAAGTTGCCATTGAGATTTGTTTATCACTAGTGAAGTATGACAAAGGGGCCTACTATGAACTCCTTCTATAGTTGGACAACATAGATCCGATGGCATCTGTTCAGATCTTTGTCCAATCTCTCATGAATACCTAAATATGTGATTTGGGTCCATGGGCATATATGAATGATGTTGTGCTCTTACTCATTTTATTGATCTCACTTTTATGCAACTATTTGATGGAGCAAGAAGATGAAACTTGAAGCAGATATGCCCCAAATCCACAATATGGACCCCTTTTTATTCAGACCAGAACCATGATTTTGAGGCTCCATATTTGGATTGTGAGGAAGGGTGTCGTTTTATGATCCATTTTCAGCCTAGATCTCATATTTGGTCACTCCCTCTCTCTGATCAAAAGCATCTTCCATGTATTTTCTGTTAGCAGCATGTGTTTGTAGATTGGCATATTTGAGAATTGCTATTTACCAGGTGTCTTCACCAACAGTTATAGAAAAACAGAAAAAATATATATTTTCATGAAACTGAAACTGAAACTATAAGAACTGAAATAGAAACTGTAAGCACTGAAATTGTAACTGACACTGAAACTGTAAGAACTATGAGAATTGAAAATAGAACTGTAAGAAAAAATGTGTTGCAATTGATATAACTAACCTGGATATACTGGCAATTGTTCTATGATGTTTTGTCTTCAAGGTTGGTGAATAGTTTGAAAGCATAACAGGCAACTTCAGCAGTGGTTGAACTTCTTTTATAGTTTTTGGCACTTGAATTTTATAGGTGGTAAGGATGGACATGGATTCATTTTAAATGTGTGATCTGGATTTAATTTGATGTGATCCAATGGTTGGGAATTTGTTATTTGTTGATCCATGTACTTTGATCTGTTTTAATGAGAAATAGAATGGGTTGGGTGTCATTTACTGAACATAGGGGGTTTAAATGCTGAACAACACGGAAGGTATGGCTTACATACATTCACTTTTATTATGTGTAGGTATGGATATTTATTTGGGATGCAAAGCTTCGGTTCTTATGAGTGGGAGTTGAAGTGATTGCTACTTTGTACTTCTAGAATAGACCATTTTGGAAGGATTTATGGTTTTATCTGTTTTCTAGTTGGATCAATATGGTTTGCACTCTTAAGTATTAAGATACTATTTATGGACAGTTGTGGGCCCAATCAATGTTTTGGGAAATTGTAGACATAAATTAATACTTATTTATACTTAATGTTATTTATCTTTGTTTAATATTGGTTGTAAAAGTCTCAATTTTTGGTGGTTTGGTGGGACCAGTATTGTATCAATTACTGGTCCCTACACAACATTAGACATCTCTCCCCTATATACAAATTAAAAAAAGGTTTGAATTTAAATATGTTTAAAATTTGCCCATTGGGCTTTGGATTGACGGTGAATGGATGCACTGTTAAGGCACTCCTTGTGATAGGTCACCAGTTCAAATCCCCCGTGGGTGTTTAGGTAGTATTATATAGAAAAAAAAATATGTTTAAAATTTTAAAATGGCAATTTCATGATTTTATATTTCTAAATGTGAAAATTTTAAACTAAAATATAAAACATTGCACATGAATTAATTGCAGTATACGTTTTCAAATTTTTTAATTGACGTATTTTTTAGAAAAAAATAGAAAAATTTAGTAAGGAGAATGTGAATTTAATAATATTTTAAATTTAAAATATTTATTAGTTATTAAACTGATTATATATTTATTTTATTTTTGAGTTTTTTAGAATTGTAACACTATTAAGATTTTATTTTTTTTAAATTTGAGTATGATTATCAATATTGATAAAATGAAAATCATGATAATTAAATCTAAAAAAATTACATATTTGGTATATGACAGTCAACAATTAATTGAAGGAAGTGTCTTCTTTCAAATATCTTGGAGTTCATATCACAGGTTCAACTAAAGTTATAACATTGAAAAAATGATTAATAGAGTTTCCAAAGTTTATAATGGATGTAGAGGAAGTCCTGAAGAAAGATACAACAAATTCAAAACAACTTAATTTCAAAATTCTATTATCTTCATCGAAGCAAAGCAAACCATTTTTCATTAAGAGCGTGACTATGGTTGTGTATGCAATGTATAATAAGAGGCTAAACCACATGGAAAACAAGACATTCTATAAAATCATTTCAAAATCTAGCCAAAACCTCCTTTGACTCAAGATGGATGACATAAGGAGGCTTGATCTTGGTTAGACCATGGAAGCATAAAAAATATATATCATTTTTGGGAATAAGGATAATATAAAAATTTTAGTGTGATAAGGAGTTCGAGGTAAAAAAAAATAAGATATAAACATTGTTAAAATAAAAACAAATCCTCATAAGCTTAATTCACAAAATCTAAGAGTAAATCTAAATTTGTAAAACATATTTTGTAACATGAATTTTGATAGGATGTTAATTATGATAAGAAAGTCAAGTCTAATGTGATGATATTGAAAGGGCACACAAAATTATGGTGGGAAGAGGTGGTAGCACAAAGGGAAAATAAAGGAAAAGAAAAAGTTAAAGAGTTATGATAGGATGCTACAAAATTCAAAGGAAAATTTAAGCCAACATATTATTAGTTGAATGTTTTTAGGCAAATGCAAAATCTCAGACAAAAGTCTATGATGGTTAAAGAATATATAGAGGAGTTTTATCGGATCAATATTAGGGTAAGTTATGTGTAAGAGGATGAGGAGAAAGTATTCAGGTACATAAATGGCTTGAGATATGATATCCAAGATGAGATAATCATTCTACCCCTAACAACAGTTGAGGAGGCATACCAAGTTATTCTTAAAGAAGTGGAAAAATTTGCAAGGAAACAAAGTCAGAGAGAAGACAGAGAAGTTAGTCAAGGGGTAAAGGACAATAGGAAATAGAGGAAGATTCTAGGTTCAATGAGAGGAAGTAGCTCAAAATAGCTAAGCCAAGCATATAGAGGAAGTGAGTGTAGATGCAGAAGATTCTTTTGAAGTTGAAAATAATATCATCTAATTCCTATAATAGCTTTGTATTACTTCTCCTTCCCCTTCTCTAATCATCCTTCGAGGGTTTTAAGGGTCTATGAAACAATGTAGATTGATTCCTATATTATGGTTATTAGAGTTATTACATGATGGTTGTTAGGTGTGACAAGTATCGTTTTTTAGCAAGGCTCCCTTGAGGATTTGTACTTGATGTTATAAGATCATGGGTATTTTCCCTTCTAAACAACTACATTTTCCTGGATATCTAAGGAATCTAGATCCATATATTTTGGGGTTTCTTGAATTCTTGGATTTATCCTTCTGACATAATCACTTGATTGGTAGTGGGTATGTTCTTTTTTAGCTTTGAAATTGACTTTGTTAGTTTGGTTTGTTGTTTTTCCTCTAGTTGTTGCAATTAACCCATTGCCACATGGTTGCTGGCTATATTAACTTAGGACACCTCTTTAAAGGAGGGATCTTTTAAATTAGCTAGAGACTCAAAGTTGTTGCAAGTTGAGATTTCCCTATATGTCATGGAAGTCGGTTGTGGTTTGGGTTGTCTACATTGTTGATTGGGCTAGACAAAGTCGTCCTTGTTCATTTGAGATTTAAATTTTTTAGTAGGATTTGTTTTTTGTGTGGGATAATCCCTGAAAAGGTGGCCATATTCATGGCATTTTTGGTACTGCAAGGGGATGTACTCATTGTCTAATGATTTCCTCCATACTATATCCTAATACAATATATCAATCAAAGCCTATACGAGTTGTGATATGTCCATATTCCCATATATCATGGCATATTATGTATATAGTCCCCTTTTGAGTAACCTTAGAGGTTTTGAAAAAGTGCCCTAGCACATTTCCTATGCCCTAAAGAGTTTCTTCCTCCTAGAATTATTTTGGAAGAGAGAAGAGTTAGATCTAGATTGGCATCATTTTGGAACTTTGTTTGCCTGGGCTTAAATTGTCCATCCAAAATTCGAGGTGAAGTCCAACAGAATTAAAGAAGTATAACATTTCAAAGATTCAAGTCCAAATCTCAATATTGGCAATGATTATTATGAAAAATTCCTTTGCTCTCAACTCCAAATCAATTTGCTCTTTTTGTATCCATACTATCAAGGCTCTTTTTTATGGGCCAAAATCCCATAAACTAGTTAATTAAGACATGGTCTTGTGTAAAATGAATATATTGCCCAATCCTATTAGATTTAATCTCACATTTAAGGTCTATGTTGCTTTAGATAAATAATGCCCTCGTCCTCATGATTTCTAGGTAGCTCCTGGTAGTGGATCTCTAGAGGAAGAGATTCCCTTAATATATTACCCTTTTCATGAAAATTAAATGGATGGGTTGCACGCATAGCCAATCATTTTTTGATTCATCCATTGCTAAAGATCATGTTGCTATAAGAGAGGGACGAACCCCCTCCCCTAGAGTGCACCATGGTTACATTACAGCAAAAAACCCTTGAATACAATAAACTAATCGAGTGAAAAAAATAAAAAATAAAATTGAATTCCAATTACATAACTCTAATTAAACTTATAGATTCACCATGACTTAAAATCACCCCTTATACATATCTAATTTTATAAAAAAATAGTTATCAAATGTATAATTAGTTTTTATGTTATATTAATTTCATAAACTTAACTACATAAAAAAATATTAAAAAAATTTTATTAAGATTTAATATTGTAAAATATTAAATTTAAATTTTTAAATAAAATTTTTAAAGAAAACAAAGAATAGTGGCACTGATATGAGAGAATAAATATTTACACTCCTAAAAGTGTATCCAACACTTTATAGGGTATATTATGCCAGGATTTACATTTTCTTTCATATATATACATGTGTTAATTTAGTATAGGTTATTTTATATATTAATTTAGGAATTTTTAAGGTTTTTTAATTGAAAAAAATATTTTGAGGATTTTTTTTTTACTTGTATGATAAATTAAGATACAAAATGCACAATAACTAAAAAATATCATGGTGTAATTTTTCTTCAAAATACTTTATTTAAAAAAAAACAAATTAAAATCATTAAGTGAAATGAGGGAATTTGACTATGATAAAAACAATATTGTAGTGTGACTTCAACATGGTGCTATCTACAATGGAAAAAAATGGGAAGAAGAAAGGTAAGGGACGTATTTGAGCATACCTTTCGATGAGATTTGTATAAATCCCAATGGATCTCATAATTGTAGAGAGTTGGTAGTTACACTACCAATTCCCATCCAACTAATTTTTTAGAAATTAAATATTTAAATTTTACATAGCAAGAGTATTATGGAAAAACATATTTTAGTGAGGACAAGATTCCTACTATTTTGCCTTTCTAGCCCCCACTCATGATTCATGTTTCACATAGTTTCTCATCCCTTTTATTAATTATTTGGCATTTTGTTTAAAACAAAATACAATATGCTTGAACCAGGTCAACGTTTACATGTCTATACAAACGACATTTATTTCATAAATTACGTTGAAAGGAGTTTTCTCTATGGAATTGGATGGGAAAACATTGTTCATCCCAGATATCTATTTTCCTCCTCCTTCTAGTTAGAATTTGACGTGTGGAAAATTCACCGACTACAAAATTTGTCATAGGTTTTACATGTCATTGCTTCGCATTGGGGCTCTCCACCAGCTATGTGGGGTTGAGCATGGCAGTTTACACCTCCATCGAAACCGCAATAGATCCCCCCCACTAAATCCCTTTTCCTTCTCTTCAACAGCAGGGTTCCTGCCACGGTCTGCCTACTCTCGCTACAGATACCATTCTTACCGGTAATGTCCTATGGATTTTCCATAGTCATGGGTGTGTATTTGTTTCTCCTAGACTTTTAGCCATCTCGTCCTATCTGGAAAGCTACATGCATTGATTCTACTTGACCTTCTTCTTGCACCTCTGTCTCTCCCTACTACGCCTTTTATTTCGGAGCCCAAAAATTAAGACTCAATGAAACGCATGTAGGCTCGTCAGGATGCGGGGGTCCTAACAATCAATGTACCTGAAAAAATAGCAATGCAGATTGAATTTGTCTTTTCTTTCTGTCCCACGACTCTTTTCACCAATTTGTGAAATGAAATATTTATTTTGGTTTGGACATTTGAAGTTGATTTGTTTACAATCATTTACAAGGGAGATAAGGTGTTACCATAATTTGGCACCACAGTGTTCGCACTCTACACTTAATTGGTTCTTTGCAGGGGTCGAATTGTGGCGACCCATTGCACATAAGATCATGACACCTCCGTTTGACATTTCATGAGCTCAAGCACCAAACAATTGGCGTAGGTCCTTATGGATATAGTCAAGCATGTAACCAATATCCACTAAATAGGGCTTGTAGCGATTCAACTAATTTGGTCGTAGAAAACGACACAGGGTTGAACGATCCAAACAAGGAGGGGATTCAATGTTTAGGTATTTATACAACAAATTCGAAATGCAAACATTGTTAAATATGTCAAATAATCTTCTTTGAGAAATTGCCTAGTATATTTTTGTGTGTTGAGGTGTCGATTGTTTACTTGATACAGTGCTAATCCAATGATATATGGTCTTCCCTGAAAAGAAGCAGTTATCCATGGAAAATTATCTTCATAATTAATTAAAAATGCCTCGAGAGCCTCCAACAACGTTCATCTTGATCCATTTTAGATACACATTATGTAGCATCTTTCAGATAACCAACCTTCTTGGGGCCATTTCCTTTGTACATGTATTACCAATGTTCACTATGACATTGATGTGGCCTGCATATGCCTTTAAATAATGATTTATGATAATGAATGGTATCCATGGTTCAATACGTTTTAAGGTGTAATGGAAAAACATGCTCTCCAAAATATAATACGCTACCCATAATACACTGTTTGTGCTCTTTATTAATATGCTCTCCAAATGCCCGTAGTACAGTGATGTGTGGTTTGACGGTAAGTCTACTTGGGCAAATCCTGGGAGACCGTAGTTCAAATGTCATTGAGTACACTGGCCTATTGTGGTGATAGCTAAAGGGGCAGATTCCCCAATTCCGTCTTGGCAGCACGTGAGTCTAGCTCTTGCTAAAATCATGGGATCTTAGTATATCGACTTGCAGGTAGTTGGATGTACTCCTGGTGTCATAGAGGCAACAACGAGGGTTGATCCTGGGTCTCCCATAGATTAGGACTAGCAGTTAGTGATTCACCATGTGGTTAAAAAAAAATGCTCTCCAAATGCTCTTTCGATCAATGTAGACTTTAAAGTTAAATAAAGTAGTTGATTATGTTTTTTATGCACTAAATTTCAAAATTATCATTCATATAGTATTTATTTTTTAAAATAATTGTTTTATCATATTTAAAAAGTACTTTATTGCCCAAAGTTTCTTATAGGGAGATATTTTCTTGTAATACAATATGTATTATATATTTATTTTAATTATAGATTTATTAAGCGTTAATGGATCAAATTTTCAAAAGTACAAATATATTTTAGAGTATAAAACTTAGAAAAACCTCATGTAAGTATTTATGTGTGTTTTCTTATTTCACTATTGTTTATTTGTGTTTTTCATCTTTAGGCTAACAATTGTTTCAAGTCCTTTGATTACTCTAGATGGTAAGAATTTAAAAATGGATGTTAGACACTTGCACCACCTAAACCACATCACTATTACCATCATTCACTCACCTTCCACATAATAAAACATCTCCCTTGACACTACCCCCTTTGATTGCAAGGACTAGAGTGGTTCACGAGGTTTGGAAGTTAGAAAGTTCTTTCCCTTCAGTGTGGCATTATGCACCCCATAAGATGACCTCAATGATGTAGCCTGACATGTCGCACAAAGAGATAGTTTCCTTCCACATTCCCCCCACTCCTCCTATCGGGGTTCCTTTGCACCTCTAAGTGCAATTGCTAGTTACAATATCAACCAAGGATTAAAGTGGGAGAATTACATTTTTGTGATTAATATATTTTAAGTAGTGAAATATTTTTAAAATATTTTAATGGTACCTCTAAATATTGTGAAAGTGTACAAATATCTTTATAAATTCCAATAAATATTGGTATAAATTAATATTTCATTATTTTTATTTTTTAAATAAGAATATTAAAAATATCTTCTTTTTTTATTTTTTAATTTAAAAAAGATAAATTTTCAAATTTAATATTATATATAATATAATTTGATAAATTATAATAACAAAAGTTAGTTGACTAAGCTTTGGATTGATGGTGAATAGGTGCACTCTTAAGTCACTCCTTGGGATAAGTCAATGGTTCAAATCCCTCTTGGTGCTAACGTGCAGAAAAAGAAGAAGATTAATATTCAAAATAATTATAACAATATAATTAGTATAGGTTCAACATGTTACAATAGATGGGTAGGATATCAATAATTTCTTCTTAACATCCAAAGTAAGTCTAATTAACTATAATAAAAAATGTTACTAGGGAGAATTGACAATAGATGGATAGGATGTCAATAATTTTTTCTTACCATCCAAAATAAGTCCAATTATCTATCATAAATATTCTTTCTTTATTTCAAATAATTTATATATCATGAAGTTATGATTCTTTAAGCAATTTAAAACATTGAAACATATTGTAATATTCATTTCAAAATAAATTTTATTTTTTAAATAATAATTTTTTAATATCAATAAAATAACATTTATATAATTTTATAATTTCTTTTTTATATATCATTAAAAGTTATAATAATAATAATAAACAATTTAAAATTAATATAGTAGTATCATATATAACTTTGTCGAACATCCTCAATTTCACTATAATGAAATATTCCTCTTAGTTCAAATAATTTATTATATCAATTAGTTATGTTTTTTAAGCAATTTAAAATATTGAAACTATTGTAATTCATACACAGACCATTTTCTTTTAAATAATAAAGTTTTTAATATTCAATATAAAAAATAACATTATATTTTATTATTACTCATTTTATATATCAATTAAATTAATACTTAATAAGAAATCATTTAAAATTAATAAATTATGCATTAAATAATGGATATGTAAAATTTCTAAAAATTATAAAATAATAAAATAAATATCAATGAAGTATGATTCTTTAATCAAATTTTTCCCCCAGAAACACTAAACATATTGTAATTGTACAATTCATTTACAAAAGATATTTTTATTTTAAATAAATGTTTTTTTTAATATTCAATAACATTCATTATAAGATAATTTTTATTTTTTAAATAAACAGCTTTTTAATATTCAAATTAAATATTACTGTCCTCGTGTCTTTATTCGTAATTTTTATTAAAAGTTTATTCCCATTAATTGTGAATTGATTGGAATTGATTTTTAAATTAATAAGTTTATTAGTATTTAAACACTGAA
>APFE030656066.1:29366-78016 GCA_000404065.3 Pinus taeda | reverse complement strand
GAATGGTCTTAAACCAAACAAGGGTCCTAAGCAAACTCAGTCTCAAAATGAAAGATCATTTCAGCAAAATGATAAGACCAATAAAAACCAATGGAAGAAGACTGATAGACATTGTAACTTTTGTAATCGAGATGGCCACTTAGAATCTAAATGCTTTAAGAAGATGGAAGCCTTGGAAGCCGCAATGAAGAAACATAACATCCATGTGGAGCATTCTTCTACTCAACTTCAACTTCATCTTCAGGAATGGCCCTTTCTGCATGTCGTTGTCAATCATCTCAGTCTGGTTATGCATTAAATGTATCTTCTTCTTCTCATTCTCATGAGTGGCTCATTGATTCTGGAGCCTCTTATCACATGGCCAAAAACAAAGCCATGTTCTCTTCTTTACATGATTGTAACACCAAAAATATATATGTTGGTGATGATAGATCTCTTAATGTTGTAGGGACTGGAACTGTTCATCTAGACAATGGTCAGTTTAATGATGTATTATGTGTTCCAACCTTATCCAGAAACCTTCTATCTGTATATCAGATAACTCATTCAGGTGAATGTAAAATTGTTGAATTTTCACCTCATGATGTTGTAATCAAGGATCTAAGAGATCCTAAACAGATTCTAGCTACTGGTATTGCTGATGATTCCAAAAGGTTGTATAAGTTTCACAACTTTGGGTCATCAAATCTTCCCTCAGTATTTGTTGCTCATAATGATGAAGTGAGCAAACTTTGGCATGAGCGATTCGGTCACTTAAACTATCGCTCCCTTCAGCATCTATGTAAAGAAAATATGGTGACAGGTCTTCCTATGGTATCTTGCAGAGATGGTGTTTGTTCCGGATGTGTACTCGGAAAACATCATCGGGACAGTTTTGAAAAACGTGCCTCTTGGCACGCCTCAGCCCCTTTACAGCTTGTGCACAGTGATTTATGTGGTCCTCTTCCTGTTGCTTCATTCTCTGGCTGCAAGTATTTCTTAACTTTCATTGATGATTTCTCCAGACGCACTTGGGTATACTTTTTAAAACTCAAGAGCGAAGTATTTAACATATTTTTGGCCTTCAAAGCCTTTGTTGAAAAACAATCTGGACATCAAATTCTTAAGCTAAGAACTGATAATGGTGGAGAATATGTTAAAAACACATTCATCAACTTTTGCACCGAAAATGGAATTCAAATGCAACATACTGTTCCATACACTCCACAACAAAATGGTGTAGCTGAAAGGAAAAATCGCACCTTAAAGGAAATGGCTAATTGTATGCTGCAATCTAAAGGACTCAGTCTTAGTTTTTGGGCCGAAGCAATTAATTGTGCAAATTATATAATAAATCGCACTCCTACTAAGGTTCTAAAGAATATCACTCCAGAAGAAGCTTGGAGTTCCATTAAACCAGATGTAAGTCACTTTCGTGTTTTTGGAAGTGAAGCATGGGCCCATATTCCAGATGAAAAGCATAAAGCTTTAGAACCTAAGAGTGAGAAATGTACTTTTGTTGGATATTCTGAAGATGTAAAAGGTTATAGACTTATTCCATTTAAGTCCAAAAATGTTATCATTAGAAGAGATGTAAAATTTGATGAAAATAAATCGCCTGCGAGCCTAGTCCGACGGATGTGTCACCTCTTCCTATCTCTTCTACTTTTGAAAATATTTCTTCTTCAGATGATGAAAGTGAGGATGACAATCCTCCCCCACCTTCTCAGGATCTCCTTCAACTTCCAAGATGGGTCCGTGCTACTCGGGATGCAACAGGTGATCTTGCTGGTGATCCTACAGATCAGCGACGTACACGTTCTCAGTTTGAAAGAGCCTCTTCTTTACTGGCTCAAGCTCCAGTAAATCATGATCCTGACACTTTTGCAGAAGCTTCAGGCCATCCACATTGGGAAGCAGCTATGAATGAAGAATATCATTCATTGTTGGCAAATGATACATGGGATCTTGTTCCTCTACCAAAGGGACGCAAACTTGTTAGATGTAAATGGGTTTACAGAACCAAGTATGGACCAGATGGGAAAGTTTATAAACATAAAGCTCGTCTTGTTGCTAAGGGATTTTCATAGGTTGAAGGCATTGACTACACTGAAACCTTCTCCCCTGTTGCCAAAATGAACTCTATCCGCCTTGTTCTTTCCCTTGCTGCCTCTTTAAAATGGGAAGTCCATCAGATGGATGTTAAAATCTGCCTTCTTGCATGGGGACTTGCATGAAGAAATCTATATGGAACAACCCATTGGCTTCATCCAAACAGACTCCAGCCTAGTATGTCGATTTAAGAAATCTCTTTATGGTCTCAAGCAAGCTCCTCGGGCTTGGTATGCCAAAATGGATAGCTTTCTTTTAGAATCTGGCTTTTTCTAGGTGTTATTCTGACAATACTGTCTACACCAAGAAAGTGGGCAACTCTCTTATCATCCTTGTTATCTTTATGTTGATGATCTTATCCTCACTGGTAGTGATCCCAACCTTATTAACCATGTGAAGTTCAGCCTTAAAAAGAAGTTTGAAATGACAGACTTAGGACACTTACATTATTTTCTCGGTCTTCAAGTCTTGCAATCCAAGGAAGGTATTTTCCTCTCCCAATCCAAGTATGCCTGTGATCTTCTACGCCATTTTTACATGGAAGATTGTAAGCCAGCTCCTTCTCCCTTTCAGTCTGGAGTCAAACTTTCAGTCACTTGTACTTCCCCTGAAGTTGATGCTACCTTATACCGTCAACTTGTAGGAAAACTTTTGTATATAACCCACACTCGTCCTGATCTTTCCTTTGTTGTTGGCCTTGTTGCTCGGTTTATGCAAACCCCACGTGAAAGTCATTGGAAAGCAGCTAAACGAATACTTTGTTATGTTCGTGGTACAGTTCAGTTTGGCATTCATTACAGTGTTGAAGCATCTCCTCTATTGGTTGGTTTCACTGATTCCGATTGGGCTCGTGACCCTGTTGATCGGAAGTCTACTGCTGGTTATGTGTTCACTCTTGGTTCAGGACCTATTACATGGGCTTGCAAGAAAGAAGCTGCCATTTCTCTTTCTTCAGAAGAAGCAGAGTATCGTGGTGCCGTAGAGGCTAGTAAGGAAGCCTTGTGGCTTCGTCAGATCCTATCAGAGTTTGGTTTTCAGCAGCAGCATCCGACTACACTTTGGTGTGATAATCAAAGTGTCATTCAGCTTTGCAAAGATCCAGTTCAGCATCAGCGCAGCAAACACATTGAACTACACATGCACTTCATCAGAAAGCTCATTCATGACCATGTTCTTGAAGTGCAATATTGTTCAACAGATGATCAGGTTGCAGACATCTTCACAAAGGCTCTCACAGAGTCGAAGTTCACTAAACTTCGATATATGCTTGGAGTTCAGGAAGTTGTCACTAAGGGGGGATAGGCTCTAGTGCCTCCTTCCTTCTCCTATTGTGTCATATTTGTAAATCCTTCATCCTATCCCAAGTTGTTCTTTAGGGGGGTGTGGGATATTCGCACGTCGGAATATTAAGTATTACTTGGTCTAGTTATAGAGGTTAGTAAGTGTGTTTCTTTAACATGTACATTTGTAACTTACAATCCGACGGTTCATTCTCTCCTCGGTATTACCGACACTTGATCCGTGGCTTGACACCCGATTGGTCCATGAATTCTATTTAAAGCGCATGGAGGGTTATTTAAAGGTTCACCGTGCATGAGAGAAGCTTATGTAAATTTTCATTCTTTTTATTAATAAATTGCCTGTAGTAGCCAAGTTGGCACAGGCCGTGGACTGTTTCCTTCTCTGAGGGTTTTAACCATGTCAAAATACTGGTGTATTGATCTGTGATCTATTTGTGAGTGGTGTCCTTTTGGTGTTCTATCTGAGGAGCTTACCCTGTAAATTCCTACATTTACTTGAGAGGGAGCTTCAGTTTCATTCAGAGCAGGAGCTTTTGGCTCCAAAGAAGTAACATCATGAAGTTGTGGAGCAGACACAAGCAAAGGTAGAGAGAGTGAAGACTTCCACTCAAGCAGAGACATCCAAAGATGGAAGGAAGCGCACCAAAGAAGCTAGAAAATTATTGCATGATGCTAGAGAGAATGTGGGAGCACGCACATCACAATGCAGGAAGAAGAGGTCATCAGATTATTAGACTGGCTACATGGCTCTGATGAGTGAGCTTGTAGAGACTGATCCATCCTCATTCAAGGAACAAGTGCATAAACCAGTATGGGTTGATGCCAGGGTAGAGGAGTATGACTCCATTATCACAAACAATGTTTGGGAAGTGGTCCCAAGACCAGAGGACAAATCAATGGTGGGTTCCAGGTGGATCTACAAGGTAAAACAAGCAACAAATGGAAGCATTGAGAAACACAAGGCAATATTTGTATCCAAGGGGTTCTCTCAAGTGGAGGGAATCGACTATGAGGAGACCTTTTCTCCAATTACAAGGTACTTTTCATTCAGATCAATTCTAGCTCTTGCAACACAAATGGGGTGGAAGATACATTAGATGGATGTGAAGACAACAATCCTCAATGGAGTGATTGAGGAGGAGGTGTACATTAACCAGCCGGAAGGATTTGAGACCTTCGACAAAGAGTTTCATGTGTGTAGACTCAAGCAAGCGTTGTATGGATTGAAACAAGCACCTCGTGCTTGGTACACCAACATCGATAGTTATCTCACTGGGTTGGGCTTTACCAAAAGTGAAGCAGATGCAAACCTTTACCATATTGTTGTTGAAGGTAAATTATTGATTATAGTATTATATGTCGATGATTTAATTTTAACCGTTGATGAGAATCTGATCAAGTCTTGCAAAGAGGATTTTACAAGAGAATTTGAAGGACCTGGGGCTCATGCATTATTTCCTCGGTATGGAAGTATGGTAAGGATATGGGTAATTTTTTGTCTCTTAGGGAAAGTATACCAAATAGATACTAAAGAAGTTCCACACAGGGAGCAACAAATCCATGGAGACTCCTCTAACAAGGAATTAGAGGAAGGAAGATGCTACTTTAGGTGAAGTGGTGGAGGCTACCAACTACAGGCACCTTGTGGATTCACTTATGTAGTTGGTGAACACAAAACCAAACATGTGTTATGTAATTAACCAGCTTAGTCAAGACATGGTTAAGCCAATTGTTGACAGTGTTGGACCTGCCAACGTTCAGGGGATCTCCCCGGTATGAAGTCCCAACTATACCTCACACTGTTTCGTGTAGGAGTCCCATCCGGTACGATGACCCGGTCGCCATTATCTTAGAGATTTGCCTTAGCTCTTGTTGTTTAGCACATGAGAGTGTTATGCTTGTAACTTCAAGAAAGTGAGGTTAGTATACCTGGTGAGTGTGTAATGTAACTTTGTGTCTGGGTTCTCTTGTGGTAAGGAGAGAGAGAAAAAGTGAGCCTCTAGGTGAGAGGTAGTAGTACCACTTAGGGAGAAACACAAGAAAACAAACAAAGGTCTATCTAGCACCCAACAAATTAGTCCATAGCAGATGCGATAGTTGTTAAAACCAAAGTGCAAGGGAAAACACGTACACCGTCCAATGGAGTAGTCAACATGGGGGTGATGGTCATTACAACCAAGGAAAACAAGAATGGTTTGTATAATGTCTTGTGGAGTAGTCCACACATACGAGACAACAGTGATAAACAATACAACACATCTTCAAAAATGTAAGTACTAAAATAACTAAAATAGTTCAACTATCTTAGTACATGTTAAGTCAACATGCAGTACAAACATTTAAAGAATAGACTTACAAACGGATACAAAACATGCATGAAAACATGCTGGGCTGAGACACCCTTCTAAATTAAGCAAAAATTCTAAGACACATATGTACACCATACATCACTAGTCTCAATAGTGAGACATTAAAGCCACTCCTTGCTCCTCAAAGAGAAGACTACGGACTCTCAAGGCTATGTGGGAGGAGCCAAGGTGAAAAATCCTTTGCTCATATAAAGAGGGGATATATATAATCAAGGGTGATGCTTGACCTTTTTGACTCTTGGACTTTCCTCATGACTGTTCAATTTCCTATGAATTTTCAACTGACGTTACTCTTCAACTTCATATGTACGTCCATTGGACTTTCACTTTACATTACATTTTATTACAACAAGTATGGCCCATATTAGTGATGTGGCCCAGACAACTCATGACACAACTCGACATGACACTACTGACATGTATTGGTTGACTGTGGTGTCCATGTCAAGTTGCTATGTTGTTGAGTGATGGATGTGCTCTCAGTGTGTTGTGTCTTCACCTCTGCATGGCAAAGTGTTGTGGGGTCTTTGATGGTCTTGGTCTTTACTTGATTGTTTAGTGCATGTATCCCTTTCGCTTGTTGTTCAATGTGATTTATATGTCCGTTAAGTTGCGAGAAAGTCTCCTAACATGCGCTCCTTCTTCATCCTCACGCCATGTTCCATCAATGTACCTATTCCTACAATTCACTCATGACGGGACGACATCAAATCCAAAAATTTCCTAGTCTAGGTGACTGGGAGGGAGGACAAGACATTGAAACTGCACGGAGCACAACTCAGGCTAGGATGAGGGGATTTAGAGTATTGTCAGGAAAAAATTACACATAGGTCTCTGGGAGGCAGAATTACGCAATCAAGGACAACAGTGACAGTTGTAAGGTGGAACCAGTTGGGCAAAACTGTGTAGTTCGTGGGAGAAAGACAAGGTAGGGTGTTGGGGGGAACTGCTTGGACAGTTATGCACAATTTTCAGGATGAGGACTAAGCGAGCCACTCAGGGTCCAGTTGGGAATCTGCATAGTTTCTTGGAGGGACACAAAGCAGGGCAACAGAGGGCACTGACACACAATTTTGCGCACTTTTCCAGAGTAAGGCATGATTGGGTTGCGGGGAGTTGTTGGTCACAACTGAGCAATTTTGAGGGATAGTGCGGGACAGGCAGCAGGGGTCTTCCCTTCATGACTGTGCATTTTTCAGAAAGAGTGCAAAGTGGGGCAGCAGAAGGTGTACCACTGATGTTCACAGAGTGAAAACGACTCATGCACACAAAGACCAACCTTCAAAATCGCCAAAACAAGATCACAAGCATGACAAAGCAATCAACATGCTAAAAGACGATTGTTGGTTAACAAGCAAAAGGGTGTAAAGACTCTATAAGAGCTCATGAAATGAGCTTGATTGTTTGCAAACATTAGTGGAAAAACCAGGGAAGGCTCTGAAATTTGGATGTAGGCTAGAATTTTGGAGGGTGTTGCAGCCACTACAACACAAACCAAACTATATTGGAAGGCAACAAAGCATGTGTTGAGATACCTCAGAGGCGCCACTCAGCTTGGTCTTTGGTAAAGGCGGACAGAGGGAGTGAAGATGAAAGGCTTCACATATGTAGATTAGGTGGGTAGTCCATCAGACAAGAAGAGCAAATCAGGAAGGATTTTCAATGTTGGATTAGTAGTGGTTTATTGATATAGCAGGAAGCAGTGATCTGTTGCACTCAACTCAACAGAGGCAAAGTACATGGCTTATATCTAAGCAGCATGTGAGGTTATCTGGATGAGAAAGATCCTTGTTGGGTTATTTGGTTAGATGATGGATCCTACAATGATTTACTGTGACAACTTGAGTTGTATCAAACTCTCTGAGAATCCCGTTTTTCATGATCGGTCCAAGAATATCGACATCTGATATCACCATATATGAGATTGTGTGCAAAGGAGAATCATGTTGTTGAAGTACATTCCTACAGAGGAACATGATGCAGATATTTTGAAAAAGGCATTGTAAAGATGAAAAATCGAGTTCCATAGAGGTAGGATTAGGGTAATAGATAATCCCTTTCTTGCTGAGAGGAAGTATTGAAAATGCAACAAGAAATTCCTAGTTTAATTTTCCCTTGAATTAAATTAGGGGAAAATCGAAATTTCACATCACAAGACAACTTGAATGAGTTAACTGAGTTGTTTTCACTCAGTTAGCTTAGTTAATTCGAGTTGGAAGCTTAACTTGAGTTGCGTATAGTGATTCCTAAAATTTAGGAGCCTAAGTTAAGTTAATTTCAGTTGTAGCAATTTAACTCAGTTAAATTGAGTTAAGGTCAGTTAAACTAGTTCCGACTGTTGGAGGAACTAGTAAGAGGTTTAGCAGTGGGGTGCAACTTCAATGTTCAACTAGTTAACTGATCAATCAATCTTAATTAACTCATGCATGCATGAAATTTGAGTTACCCAGTTGAGATTGGAGTTCAAGGGTAGTGTACTATCAATTGTATAATTATCCAAGTTGTACAGGTGGTGCATGCAATCAGAGAAGGGGCCTACACGGATTGTGCAGTTCTAACTGGGAATTTCCCTAATTAATAGGGGGCTAATTCCTTGAGGAAAAACCCAAGGAAATAGGGACTTGGGAAGACTTGGATTTGGTTAAGGATTGACCAGAGCTTGTATAGGAAGCAGTGAGATAGATTATACTAGTGCATAGGTTGCTTAGGTCTAAGCAAGCATTATATTTCTTCTCTATTTTCTGAGTAATGCAATACAGATAGGAAGGGGTTTTGAGCAGTTGCTTACCCCTTAGATAAATCTCTGAGCATATTGATTGAATCTTGTCTCGTGTTTATGTTGTGATTTTGCAAAGGTTTAATTGTTTCCGCTCATGAGTAGAGTAGATTCAAGTCTTTTGTTTTAGAAAATTACATAAGCAGTTTGAATCTACAAGGAATTTCTATAGAGAAGACATTGACAATTTATTTGAGCAGCGAATAAAATTTATCTCTCCAGGGTAAGTTACGTTGCCTAATGCTACATTATCTTGGTATTAATTTTATTAACGCTCAGTGTCAGCGCTATCCTGAGATGCGCTAGCCTTACCATCTGTGCTCCCTATTAGCCCTATTCTCAACCATTTTTCTACTTTGTTTATGCTTCTCTGTCAATTTCATAACTACCCCTCATAGTTATTGCTGCTTTGTCCTTCTGCAAAACTTGATATGTTGAGCTTAAATTCCGTGGAATACAAAACATTGAAGCTCGGTTTCTCCATGCATAGTTTGTGTGCAATGATTGGAGCATATGGTATCATACTATATGCAATGTGTTGAAGTTTGTGTTGGCCCGTCATAATCTGTGTGTACACTGGTCCAAGAATGCAAGTGTGTACACTGGTTGTGAATTGGTTGAACGTTCTCGTAAAATCCATTAAATCTTTGGTTTGTGGGTTCATTTCTGATCTCTGCATGTTAATTTATCAAGGCTTGTGTGTTTGTTTGACTCTTGAAGTTTATGTGTCCATTCATAAATTATTATTTATGCATTGAAGCATGGTTATGCATTGAAGGCATTGAATCACAGATAATACGCATTATGCGTGCTTGAATATAAACAATTGGTTGTTAAGTTTCTTGGCCCATAGCAGAACAAGCCTTGGAATCCCTAGATATTCCCTTGCTCTTGACGAATGGATGGTTCTTGACATCACCATCCAGTCCTTTCCCATTATCACTAAACTATAAAAAAAAAATACACAGTGAACAAAAGGTAGCTCATGTATCCGGGTACCATATGAATTATTCCTATGACACCTCACCATCAACATTCAAACAAGAACTAGGCCTTAGGTGTTCGGCCAGAAATTCATCATCGACAATTTTGTTTCCATCATCACTCAACGATTTTCTTTCCATTGGCATTCAATGGAATAGTTGATTATTGCTCAAAATTTTTGTCTCCATCAGCGCTCAACAAGTTTTCCATAGGCACTTTGGAAAATTTTATTCATGGAAATTATTTTGTTCATGGAAATAATGTTCATCAAACTAGCATCGAAGGGGGTTAATGCGCTCCATGATATTGATCACAGATCTTTGGGAGATCAACAAAATCTGAGCACTATACTTTATTTTATACTTCCATCAAACACATCTTTGGAGACCTGAAAGAAGAAACTCCTTCCTGCACAATTTTTAGTGGCTCAGTCTCATTTGAGAGTATGAAACTTCAACCTATTATGTGAGGGACAAAGGTTGATGTGTTAATAAGGTATTATTTGTAACTTTATTGATTGCAGCAATGGGTATGAATATAGACTAAAATAACGAAAATCTAAGCATTAATAATTTAATATACCATTGTTAGTGAGCGACATTGGTGAAAAGAATATTTTTACCTCTTAGTATGAATAGTGCTTGGAAACCATGATTTGGTTGTTACTTATTCTCATTGTTACTGAATTTTGATAATTCTAAAGTATTTGTTCAAAGGGTTACAATGATGGTGTAAATAGGCCCGCCTACACCCATTTCTGCCCTTGGTTTGTGCTTAAATACTTATGCTCAAAGAAGAGTGGATTAACTAGTACTGTCTAGAAAGTAAGGTGGAGTTGCAACATACTTTTGAAATTTTTAATGGATAAACTTCGCAATTTATTAGAGTTATTGAACACTATAATTCTATCTATGGTTGATGATATAGTAAAAAAAAACAAAGATTCCCTTTCTATCATTGGAATATGTTTGCAAAATGCACAAGAAAACATTGAATTTTTGCTGCTTGAATCACAACTACATCAAGATGAATTACAACAAAAAAGGCAATATTCTGAACTTGTTTTTGTTCAGAACAATTCTCTGTTTGAGTTTGAGATAGAATCCCATCAGTTGTCAAAAACTAATCAAGACATTGAAAGAGCACATTTTCATGCAGGTGTGGAAATTCAACCTACACTTCCTAAGCCAATCATCGGACCTTGGGAAGAACTTGTTAGCAACAAGCACAAAACAAGTCTTGGATATGATAAGGAGGCATCCTTTCATACTCCAGACTACTTAAAGCCCATCAAATTTCAGAGTGTTTGATTTCTTCATGACAACTCTTCACTTGTTTCTGCTCCTCTTCCACATCCACAATAGATTGTGAAATGTCAACATTGTGATTGAGTTTGACATGTGAAAGATCACTATTTTGATATTCACTCGTGCAAGCATTGTGGTCAGCACACTCATTCTTCAAACAAATGTTTCAAAAAAAATCTTCCTGCAAGAACACATATTCACCTTGGATGGATCACGTATTGGAAATAGGCTTCAATAGCCAAGAATATATTTCTCTCATACAACAGGATTTGTTGTTGAATATAAAAAAGTATTGTAGTTGAGATATATTCGTCTTCTCACCTTGTATATGACAAGGGGGGGATTGATGGTCATCTACAAGTTTCAAAGATAAATCAAATGAGCCTAAGCCACAACCTAAATGGTGTAGGAGCATTCAACTCAGAAGAATTATTGTATTTTAGTAGACATAGGGGGTCGTGTGTTTTAAGGAAGTTGGTTTCCTAAGTGTTGAATTAATGTAATTATTAAGGTTTTGAGTGACTTTAATGAGAGAAGCTAGAATAGGGATTTAATTAAGTATAGTGAGGCATATTTGTAAATGTTCTCGAATGTTGGAGAACATGAGAGATTTAGGATAGTTAAAGGTTTGAGAATTAATTGTAAAACTTAGATTAGGAGTTAGTTCATGATTTTGTGGATTAGAGAGGATCCTTAGAGATAAGGAAGAGATTTTAGGATTTTGTTGAGAAGGTTATGGATCTAAACTAGGAATTGATTGTAGAATCCTTTTGTATAAATGTAAGCCTACAAGGAATAGTCAAGTTAGATAGTTAGCTGGTTAGCTAGTTAGAGGTTTGATTGTAAGCCTATGGGTAGGTAGGAAGACAAAGGCCACTGATACAAAAGATCAGGCCAGAGAGAGAGAGACTCTTATGTAAATATCTGTTCATTAATACAAACAACTCGATTTTGAGTTCATGTGTGTGTATTGAGTAATTGAGATATAGATTGTGTGTGATCTTGAGTTATTCTGCGTAACATAGGTTATAGGTGCAGAATCAGAGGTGTAATACAGAGAAGAGTAACAGAGAGGTGTTATGGCTTTACACACACTGACAGTACAGGAGGAAGCCTTTAATGTTACAGTGAAGTGAAGGAGGCATAAAGGCGTGAGCGGAGTTAAGCTCAGGAGAAGGTTGTGTTGCAGAACAATTAAATACAGAACCCTGGAAGAAACCCGAACCCACAGAAGAACATTGAAGAAACAACATAAAAACGAAGTAAAGAGAATAACGAAGAAGTGAGGTGTCGATGCATAGGAGCTGTTGGATCAGCTAGATCAATGGACGAGATTGTTTGTGATAAGCAGCTAGGATTAAGTCGTGTAGAATGGAGTCAAGAAATGAACGACAGAGATTAAATTAAGTTTTATTGGAAGAGGAATTTGGAGGATCCGTCGTTGTCGTCGATGGTAGAAGATCTACGGGTATCGGGTGCTAATAAGCTCGAGTGTTAATAAAAAAAGAAAGGCGAGTTTATAAGCGGAAGCTGTTTATCGGATGGAGAAAAAGTGGTGAGTGGTAATAGGGGGGGTCATCCAATTCCATTAATCAGTCGACACGTATCACGTTGGAGGAGAGAGGAAACCGCTTTATCGGGCGGGTAAACCTCGTGCAAGTGGCTCACCTGATATCATTGTGAATCGTTGGATCAAATGGGCTTTGATCAAATGGTGGAGGATCAATGATTTGTTTTTCGTTGATCGGGTGTAACATCAACCGTCGGATTGAAGGGTGAGATCAAATAGTGGAGATTGAAGCCAATAAGACTTGGGAAAGAGCAGACCCGAGAATTTTATCAACACGGGTTAAGTTCATTTGAGTTCCGAAGGATGAATGGAGATTGCACAACCGTCGTTGATCTGATGGAGTGAAATCAACAGTGGAGGATGAACGCGATAAAGGTAGACCATTGGAAAATGTGTAAAGGCCAAGGAAAGGTAAAAAAAGGTAAGGTTTATGTGTGTTTGTGTGTATTTCTATTATACGAGGGTTATAATAGAAATAAAGCGAACAAAGGTTTTATGGGTTAAGTTGAATATAACCAAAGTTAAATAGTGGGGTTTGGTTAATATGTGTGGGGTATAGATTAACCAAAGTTTATTGAAGGTTGAGTTATAAAGTTCCAATGGAAAGGTTAATGAGGGGTCAGACTATTGAATAGTCAAATATAACGTTTCCGCAATAAACTTAATTAAGAACATTAAACCTTGATTTAAGAAGGTTTTCACCATGGATTAGGTGATTAAGGTCTGGGACCAATGTCATGTAATTTTATTTGCATAATGTCGGTATTGTCGACTTAGGTTGGCATCATTTTGATATCAAAGTAGAATTGTGGTTGAAACAATTGATATCAGAACATAACAAGGAAATTTTGTGTTATGTTTTAAGATGTGTATGCAGGCAAGAGGAGATCAGATTCTAATATGACAGACAATAGGCACATAAAGATAATGTATAGCAGAATATTGGGAGAATTGCAAATGCAAGGGAACATAGGACAATCCATTCAAAGTGCAGAGGAATGGTAGAACAAGATCATGCAGATATCTTGAAGGTGAGATAATATGTTTTTATTTTAATTTGATTTGAATATTGGAGATTTTGTGGTATTTATATTGTTGCACAGGTAGCAGCATAAGAAGGTGAGAAGATTGCAGCAATCTAGAGCAAGGAGTGGTCAATTGGTTTCAGAGGAAAGAACCAGAGAAATGCTAACAGACTGAGCTCAGAGGAGAGAAGCTTAGTGAGGCATATGTAGCAAGAAGGAGACTTGTTACTGCAGAGGTATTGTTGTAGCTCACAAAGGCAATCCCACAGAGGATGTGGGTAGAATTGCTAAGTAGTGAAGGAAGCTGGTAAGAATTTCTAAGTGAAAGAAGAGGTGGTCAAAACCCAGTATTTCATTAGTGATTGAAATACAAGAGGATAGTTGTGGTCTTAGAAGATGCAGATGAGTTAAAGCCTAGAAGGAGCAGAGAGAAGTGCTCAAAAGAGGTTCCAGATATAGAGAACCAAGTGCTTACCAAAAGACCAAGTACAGAGGAAAGCTTGGTGAGGTAAGTGGCAGCAGGGAGGACTTGCTGTTGCAGAGGCTTTAATGCAGCTCATAGTAAGTTAGTAAGGAGCTCATGAAGATAGAGATGGAAAATAAAATGACTATTGATATTCATAGTGGAGGTTCCGAGGAAAACCACAACAGAAGAAAAGTGAGGAAGGAGGATACCAAGGAAAATGGCAAGAGAATGAGTCAAGAGGAAATTGACAAAGAGATTGTTGAGATGAAAGAACAACTCAATGTATTAAGGATGATACTTGAGGAAAACCAAAGACTAGGATGGGTATTAAAGAAGAAGCCAGTGAAGTGGTCTAAGTTATAGAGAAGGC
Source organism: Pinus taeda (assembly GCA_000404065.3). Classification (NCBI taxonomy): domain Eukaryota; kingdom Viridiplantae; phylum Streptophyta; class Pinopsida; order Pinales; family Pinaceae; genus Pinus; species Pinus taeda. The sequence goes on along the minus strand of APFE030656066.1, from coordinate 63,757 downwards.
TACAACATAAGCAAGTGAAGTGGCTGATGGGAAAACTCAGAGAATCTGAGTTGGAAATGGAAGTTTCTATTTGTGAACCAGAGCAGGGTGAAGTTCTAGGTGAAGTAGAAGGAATTATTGATGATTTTCTGAACTGTTGGACAAATGTAGACCAATAGGAGAATGTAAAACCTTATATTGTTGAATCTAATAATTTTCATGTAATTACAGGTTTTGCAGAGGATGAGCAATCTTTTGAAGTTGTCAAAAATATGGAAGAGTATCTTTCAGAAGATGAAAACTCTGAAGTAAAGAATGATGGAGAATGTCTCTTGAATGAGAAAAGCAAAGAATTATTATAGTAGAAAGAATTTAGTAATACATTGATGTTTGACGCTATGACAACACAAGAAAAATTTCTTGTGAAAGGAGATGAAATTCAGCCTGAAGAACTGATATGTGAAGTAACAGTTGAGACTGTTGGACCTTGTAATTTTCAAACTAATAATTTGTGTATAAATGCAAGAATCATAAGTATAATGAAGTACTTATGAAGTGTCACAGAGAAATTGAGTTGATGGAGTATTTGCTGGGAAATTCAAAGTATGACAGTGTGATTTTAGAGGAAGGAGTTCACTACAGTGGACAAGAGCATAAAGACATCATTAGAGTAGATGATGTAGAGGGGAGACTAACTGATAGTCTTGAGTGTACATTAGTGATTTCTTTAGAAGATTCTTTAAAGAGGTTGAATCAACATACTGATGTGCTGATAAAAGAGGAGAAATCAGAGCAACATACTGAAGTGTTTCCAAAGGAAGAAGAGGCACTGAGGCCTTATGTTTTTTATTTTAATAATTATTTTGTGAGTGCAGGTTTAGTTGCAGATGCCAGAGGAAATTTGACATAGATGAGCAGTCAAGTAAAGATAGTAAAAGAGGATTTTGTGGAAGAATTTAATCCATGGAACAGAGATGTTCAATTGTTGGAGAGAATGCTGGAAAGTCAGGATTCAATGCAGAAAGAGATAATCATGAAAGAAGGTAAGGATGAAAGGGAGACAGAAAGAGTAAGAGTAAGAATTCGAAAACTTCAAAGAGAAGAACTACAGTTTGAAGAGTTAGTGAACAATAGCAACAACCTGAAACAAAGAGAAAGAGGTAATAATAAGTGGTAGAGTATGGACCAGTCCAAGGATGTGCTGGAGATGGAGATTGAAGAATTATGGCAGTTGATGATGAAACAATCCAGTATGAGGAAAATGACAGCAGGAAGCATGATCAATCAGAGCTTGAACATGATTGACAAGGAGAGGAAGATGATATATAAGACAACAGACATACAACAACAACAAAGGTGCAAATCTTTCAAACAATTACAAACTAATGTTTGGGACCCTGGAGGTTTTCTTTCAACATATGAAGACACATGATCAGGATATCATGAATATTTTCTACTTTGGGAGTTTGATGCAGGAGCATTCGGCTCAGAAGTATCATTGTATTTTAGTAGACATAGGGGGTCGTGTGTTTTAAGGAAGTTGGTTTTCTAAGTGTTGAATTAATGTAATTATTAAGGTTTTGAGTGATTTTAATGAGAGAAGCTAGAATAGGGATTTAATTAAGTATAGTGAGGCATATTTGTAAATGTTCTCGAATGTTGGAGAACGTGAGAGATTTAGGATAGTGAAAGATTTGATAATTAATTGTAAAACATAGGTTAGGAGTTAGTTCATGATTTTGTGGATTAGAGAGGATCCTTAGAGATAAGGAAGAGATTTTAGGATTTTGTTCAGAAGGTTATGGATCTAAACCAGGAATTGGTTGTAGAATCCTTTTGTATAAATGTAAGCCTAAAAGGCATAGTCAAGTCAAATAGTTAGCTGGTTAGTTAGTTAGAGGTTTCGAGTTAGAGGTTTGATTGTAAGCCTATGGGCAGGTAGGAAAACAGAGGCCACTGATACAGAAGATCAGGCCAGAAAAAGAGAGAGAGAGACTCTTATGTAAATATCTGTTTATAAATACAAACAACTCGATTTTGAGTTCATATGTGTGTATTGAGTAATTGAGATATAGATTGTGTGTGATCTTGAGTTATTATGCTTAAAATAGGTTGTAGGTGCAGAATCAGAGGTGTAATACAGAGAAGAGTAACAGAGAGGTGTTATGGCTTTACACACACTGACACTACAGGAGGAAGCCTTTAATGTTACAGTGAAGTGAAGGAGGCATAAAGGCGTGAGCGGAGTTAAGCTCAGGAGAAGGTTGTGTTGCAGAACAATTAAATACAAAACCCTGGAAGAAACCCGAACCCACAGAAGAACACTAAAGAAACGACATAAAAATGAAGTAAAGCGAAGAACGAAGAAGTGAGGTGTCGATGCATAGGAGCTGGTGGATCAACGAGATTAACGAATGAGATTGTTTGTGATAAGCGACCAGGATTAAGTCGCATAGAATGGAGTCAAGAAATAAACGGTGGAGATTAACTTAAGAGTTAGCGGAAGAGGAATATGGAGGATCTGTCACAGCCATAGATGGTAGAAGATCTACGGTCATCGGTCGCTAATAAGCTCAGGCGTTAATCAAAGAAGAAAGGTGGGTTTATAAGCGGAAGCTATTTATCAGATTGAGAAAAAGTGGTAAGTGGTAATAGGGGGGAGTCACCTGATTCCATTAATCAGTCGACACATAGCACATCAGAGGAGAGAGGAAACCGCTTTATCGGGTGGGTAATATTTGTGCAATTGGCTCACCCAATATCGTTGTGAACCATTGGATCAAATGCACTTTGATCAAACGATGGAGGATCAATGATTTGTTTTTTGTTGATTGAGTGTAACATCAACCGTCGGATCGAACGGTGAGGTCAAACGACAGAGATTGAAGCCGATAAGACTTGGGAAAGAGCGGACCCAAGAAGTTTATCAACGCAGGTTAAGTTCATTTGAGTTCCAGAGGATGAATGGAGATCGCACAACAACCATTGATCTGATGGAGTGAAATCAACGGTGGAGGATGAACGCGATAAAAGTAGAACACCGGAAAATGTGCAAAGGCCAAGGAAAGGTGAAAAGGTAAGGTTTACATGTGTTTGTGTGTATTTCTATTATACGAGGATTATAATATAAATAAAGTGGATAAAGGTTTTATGGATTAAGTTAACTATAACCAAAGTTAAAGAGTGGGGTTTGGTTAATATGCATAGGGTATAGATTAACCAAAGTTTATTGAAGGTTGAGTTATAAAGTTCCGATGGAAAGGTTAATGAGGGATCATACTATTGAATAGTCAAATATAACATTTCTGCAATAAACTTAATTAAGAATATTAAACCTTGATTTAAGAAGGTTTTCACCATGGATCAGGTGATTAAGGTCTGGGATGAGTGACATGCAATTTTATTTGCATGATGTGGGTATTGTCGGCTTAGGCTGGCATCATTGAACATGTTTCCTAAGCCTATAGACAGAGACAATCATACCTAGATTCAGAGTTGTAGTCAAAGACACAAAAGCCCATAAGCATACCTTTGGTTGGTGGTCTTCCTTAAATCATCGCAGGTTTTAAACGTCCTTTTTTCCAGGTTGAAGGTATCCCTCTTCAAGCCCTAGATCAAGCCCTATGCTAAGCATAAATCTTATTCTGCCCTATACAAATCCCTAGACATTGAGCTATTAATTTATTATTATTATATTGGTGTTTTCAACTAGACTCTTTAATTGTAATTATACCCTTTCTCTCCTACATATACCAAGGAGGCCTAGTTTTACAAATCATATAATATTGTACATTTGTTTCTATTGTAAAAGGAGGTTGCCCCTATGAAAAGGCTTCCACTTCATTATTCTCTCTCATTCTCAAGGCGTGGAGTCCTCTTTCTCTTTCTATGTTATCGACATGTCTAGTGCTTAAAATTTGGCACTAGAGAATGTGATCTTTGGGTGTAGCTCCTTTAAACGAGTCATTTTGGTATTTTTACTATAATTTATTTATTATTTTTTTTTATAATATTATATTTTTATTTTTGGTATGATTTTAGGCGATGAAATTTTTGGAAACCCAAGGAGACATATCAAAGGTCTTTGATCAAACTTTCAAGTTCTAGTTCATTATTCTTTTAGAGATATTGCCCGTAGAAATTAGGGTTTATTTTTTTAATCTTGAAATTAGTATCAAACAAGTCATGTTGGAATTGTTGCTATAACATTTTCTCTTGAATGTTTCAAATAGAAAAAAAATTGGGAGACAAAGGAGACATTTCAAAGTACGTGAATGATAAAAGTTTTACTAGTCCTAAAACTAGTCTCAAATAGCTATTCTTGGTAAAGTGTCAAATCTAGAGCTAGAAATGTCCAAATTGAATGCCATTAATTCCACCAAAATAAGACAAACCGTAATATTTCAATTTCAAAATTTAGAGGTATATCTAGAAAATTAGATACATGGTGGGTCCTACAAGTTTTCTTTATTGAAAGGTACAAAAACAACAAATTTTATGGAAGTTACCATATCTTTCTCTTGGCATATTGGAATTTTTTCAAACTTATGATATTGCAAAGAAGGCATATCAAGCTACTACATATCAAAATTTTAGAAATATTGGAGCTAAAATTTTAAAGATACTTTGAGAGAAAGAGTGGTCGACAAGACAATGTACAAACTTCGGGTTTTTAAAAGCATGCTAACTTGAAATTAACATAAATTTTGAATGGAAAACTTGATTTTGGTTATTCAAAATTTGTGATAAAGAGAAAAAAGAGGAGTATTATTATTTTCTCACATGGAAAAATGCTCTACAAGAATTTCTACTCTTTCTAAACTTCTAGAGAACTCACACATGATTCCCGAAGAAAGTGAAGTCTTAGAGAACAAGGTATCTCAATTGAAGAACTAATTTAATGACATAATGGATAGCATTGAAAATAATGGATTCTCACATTCTTATGAAATCCTTAAAAGGGAAATGGAAAAGGTAATGAATCAAAAGATGGAAGGATTTCAAAATTGTATATAAATAATGCTCTTACATACCTAGATGAGAGGTTCCCTAAAGGGATATTATGATCCAAGGTAATCATGAAAATAAGGAGAAAAATAGTGTTAAACCTCATTCACATACGGAGAATATTTTAACACACTTGGAGAGAATGCCTACTAAATCTCAAAATGATAATCATTTATCAGGCCAAGATCTACTTCATTAGGAGTTCAACTTGGGACCAAGGAATTACTTGATTCCTTAGATTGATATCAAGAAGTTTGATGGTAAATACCATACAACATGGATATTCTAGATGAATCAATTATCTAATCTACACCACATTCCAAACTTACAAAGATAACTCTTACATCCTTATATTTAGAACTTGATCTATTTATTTGGTATCAATGGATTTGTGAATGCAAAAAAGACTATATTGTATATTAGTATATTCCTAAGAATGAATTGATAACACGTTGTGAGGATATTAATAGCAACACATTCTTTGGTTATTTAATAAATATTAAGCAAAGAGGTCCAATTATAGAGCGTGTTGATCAATTTCAAAATTTGAGTCTCAAAGTAAAGAAAATTCTATAGGAAAATTTGTTAGATCTATTTATGGGCACTTTGAAGTAGCACATTCAATATGAGGCATGTTCCTTTGAACCTGAATCCCTTGAGCATGCTTTTAGTGTGGGAAGGAAAGTTGAAAATAAAAATATAGCTACTATAAGGGTGACTAGTGACAACTATAGAGAGCACCATGTTCCCTCTCGTAACCTCATTCAAACTATGGCACCTTAGCAAATAGATGAAAGAAGAGAAAATAGATTATGCTTCAATAGGGACAATAAGTACAATAAGGGGCATAAAATTTGGTCGGAGGAAATTACTCTACATGGATTGTGAAGAGGAAGAAGATCAAGAACTAGAACCATTGCAAGATCTAAAACTAGAAGAGACTACTCGAACCATATATCGTCATGCATAGGCTGGCATAAACACTCGTCAAACTCTCAAGATAGAAGAAGATATCAAAATGAAAAAGTTAACAATATTGTTTGATCCTTGTGGTACCCATAACTTTAGTAATTTCAAATTAGCCAAACTTCTCAATTGCTTTATATATCCAACAATAGAGTTTCAAGTAATAATTGCGAATAGAGGTACCATAAATTGTTTAGGGGAGTTCTATATTATTAAGCTCACAATGGGGGAGTATTTATTGAATAGTCCCATGATTGAAATCCAAATGGGTGGTATTGATATTGTATTAGGGGACCAATGTTTATAATAATTAGGAACAATGGCCCTTAATTTTCAAGAACTTTCCATGTGTTTTCCTCAAAAGGCAAAGAAATTGAACTTATAGGTATCCAGAGAAAAACCCTATGAAATGATAAGCTCTAGTTGCATAACAAAATTGCTGAAAAATGGCATCATGGTGTAATTGCACAATTGTGCTCACTATATGTTCAAACATCTAGATCCTTTCTTGGAAGGATCATGAAAAACGTATCAACAATTATTCCAAGGTATTTGGAGAGATGCCTAAAGGTCTTTCACTTGCTAGATGTCATGCTTATGTTATTCATTTGTATTTGGGAAGTGTGGCACCTAACATCACACCTTATAGGTATCCATAAGCTCAAAATGATCGAGATTGAGCATATGGTTCAAGAAATGTTAGAGGCTAGCATAATTTAGCATAGCCAACATGCTTTCTCTTCACCAATGATGATGGTTCAAAAAGAGGAAGCTTCATGGCATGTGTTTCCATATTATAGAGATTTCAACAAAGTGACCATTAAAGATAAGTTTCACAATACTATCATTAATGAACTATTATATTAATTGCAAGGAGAAATTTTCTTTATCAAGTTGGATCTTCGTTCTAGATAATAGTAAATTAGAATGAGGAAGGAAGACATCCCTAAAGCAACCTTTAGAATAGATCAAGGTCATTGTAATTTTTTGGTGATGTCACTTGGCCTCACTAATGCACCCTCAACATTTCAAAGATTAATGAATCTTATTTTCAAACCCTTCCTCAAAAATTGTGTTAGTATTTTTTGATGATATACTAATATATAACAGATCTTGGGAAGAGCATGTACAACATGCTTAAACACGGTCTTAAAACTATTAGAAGAGAAACAAATATATGCAAGGCCTCCTAAGTATGCCTTAGGGGTTTAGAAAGTGGAATGTTTAGGTAATTTTTTATCTCATGAAAATGTCAAAGTGGACCTTAACACAATTAAAGCTATGATTGAAACACAAATCTCAAAACCTTAAAGAATATTAGAGGATTCTTAGAATTGACAGGTGATTACCACAAGGATTCTTAAGATTCTTGGGATTCTTACCCCAAGTTTGTCAACAATTATGGTCAAATAGAAACAACTCTATGATGCAGGAGCATCAAGACCATCTTTTCATTTGTAAATATGTGATAAAGGGGGTGTGACAATTTTAATATTTTATTAATTAATTTGTTATTAAAATAGGAGAAGGTGAGGATTTTGTAAATATCCTTTTATTAATTAAGAGGATATGAGAGAATTGGTTAAGGATATGAAGGGATAAGATTCTAGATAATAGGGTTTGTTGAGATATTCTAGTGGTGTGGAGATATTAAGGGGATTGAGCATTTAATTAGTTCAGTGTGTAAATAGGAATAGGTTTTTTGAGAGAAAAATAGAGGAAAAATTGTGAGGGGGGAGGAGTGAGCAAGGTTCTCCTTGGGAGCCTTCGACAGTTTGTAAAAGGGCCATAGATTTGCATATCTGGCCATGAATGTAAAGCTCTTGTGAATGTTTGTTTTTATATACATATGAGTATGCCGAATTTGACTTTGTATGGATATGCTTGTGTTTAATCGGTTCTAAGATATGGCTCTGCACATGGTGGCAGAAACTGATGTTATATAACATTGAATTTGCATGAAGAGATAATGGTTCTTAATTTTTAATGCGCCATTATGTGTGTGCTAGTCATCGAAGGCTCCTTTCCTTTAATTCACATGTTAATTTCTTTGACTCTTATTCTACAGTGGCGCACATGTATGCTGGTTAATTCACGTGTTGATTGCTTTCGTTAAGTTGTTGTAGTATATTTGGGGACAATATAGCTTTATGCAGGTGGTTTTCTCTGAAGATGTGCCACCGAGAGTTGAATCCTTCGTGTGACAAACATCCATCAGTTACAGAGTAACCTTTGATAACAGGTTCGAACGCATCGAAGTTTAAAGTTTTAACCATTCTGGTTGGGGATCATATCAGTGCCAAAGATTGTGTGATAGGCGAGCCACAGCGTAACAAAGTTCCAGAATTTGGGGAGCGATTTAATAGAAATTACAACCTGTATGTATCACCAGACCGTCATGTGGAGGTGGATCGTCGAATAGCGAACCGTGGAAGTATTAACGACTGCATATGAGAATAAAAACTGAGGAGGAACGAAAGTCATTGTTTGAGCCATCCCTGAACCGCGAAACTAGCCACGTGTTAGAAGGCTGCATCAAATTGTATCTAATTGTATCGAGCTATCGCCAAGTTGTATTTGTGTTGACCGAACTGTATAGAGAACGGAGATGTAGAGCTGTCTATCCGTAATAGTCTTGGTCATGATAAAGCTCCGCCGTAAACATAGCTGAGGCAACATATACATATATACGAGTCTGTCTATGGTAAAGCGGTGTCATATATACATACGAGACTGTGTTTATAATAAGAACCAGCACCATATCCAGGTAAAGAACGAGACTCTGTTATGGAAAAATGGAACGTTACAAATCGATTCTGAGATTGAATCGGATCGGAGCGTATCAGAGCGGTTATTGGTTGTTAATTATGGCTTGGAAGGGCAGTTCGATTTGGAACAGAGGTTTTGAAGTCCACTTCAGTTAATATTAATTTTTGAAATCTGTATATGTATCAATCCTTGAATAAAGGGATTGAATCGAAAGTTCGATTCGAATCAATGTTAGAACTTCAGTTTGTAATTCAATTTCATGCAATTAAGTGGCTCCAGCGCGGCGAACATTGGAGTTATGAATCCAGCGGATCCAAACCATATATGTCTGGGCTGTATTGGCGATGAAAGGTTCTTTAAACCTGTTATTTATATGCTCGGTTTACACAGCTATCACTATTATATATAATTCCTTCTGCGTAAGCGGTTTAGAGTCGTGGGGATCGCTTGCTATAGTGGATGTATGTGAGCGAGGCATAAACGCCATATGACATTGCGTATATATATATATATGTGTGTGTGTGTGTGTGTGTGTGTAGATCCGCCAGTCGTAAATGCTACATAACGCTGTATAACTCCTCCAGCGGGACACTTCTTTAAGTGCTATCGAAAAGCCATTGTTATAACACGCATGATAGCGAGATCTCTTAAGAAAATGAATATGGGTCGATTTGCCGAAGAATGAGTGACCATATTGTGTTATTTGGTATTTGAATTCGGGTCAAATTAGAACAGTAAGGGCACATTTCTTGAACCAAGCATATGTGAAAGAGATGTATTTTGTCATACATGGAGGATCCTGGTAGAAGCGGCCTAGGAGCGGCCTGGGCTACATCACTCTAATATTTTTATTAAAATAAAGGTATTTTCTTCAACTCAAGAAGCAACCAAAACATCTGAAAAAATTAAGGACTCTATGTACAACTCTAGTCCTGACCATCCCTAACCTCGAAAAAACCTTTTTTGTAGAGTATGATGCCTTAAGGAATGTAATTGGAATAGTTTTCATGCAAGAAGGAAGGCTACTTTGCCTTGAAAATCATCAACTTAAAGGAGATAACTTCTCAAACTCATTTATGAAAAAGAAATCTTGGGCATATTGCATGTAATTAAAAAATGATACCCATACTAATAGGAAGACACTTTAACATAAAAACAAAACATAATAGTTTGAAGTACTTATTGGGACAATGATTATTATTAGAAGAGTAGCAAACATGGGCTACAAAGATGCTTGGTATGACTTTGAAACTATATACAAAAAAAAGACCTAGACACGCTTACTTTGTACTATTTCCATTCCATAATCTAATTGGGTGGAAGAAGAGAGGATAAAATGGAAGCAATATTGGAATATATATAAGATCATTCAATAACTACAAGATGACCTAAGTGCATTATTTAAATTTATGTGAAATAACGATTAACAAAGTGGTATTAGGATCACCTATATTCATGTCACAATTCCCAACTATGTAGGTTTTAACCTTGTACAATTAATTATTGCAAATAGATTCTTAATAAAACAAAAAATATGCAATGGAAAATACACACATTAACACAAAGATTTTATCTTGGAAACCCTAAATAAGGAAATCAACAATATTTTCAATATATATTAAACTTTTGTACATTGTTACAATACAACATATATATCTTGCAATATCCATGAATTATAATCCATTTAACTTGGATTATAATAAAATCACAGTTCATTAACCAAAACTACAAAACCATGGGAAAAACCACCATGCTCCAATTTTAACAAAATTGTGTGTTGAAAACCACGAAAAACATATGCGAGAAAAAACCCAAAAAATATATTTTTGGGGCTTTGCTGCCCACCCCCCCCCGCCCCCCTTGAACATCACACATTGTACAATGCACGGGAGTAGCCATTCACCGAATTCTCCCACTTGTTGTTTTCTTTACACATGTGGTCAGAAGAGTTCATGATCAACAATATAAGACAACAATGTCCATTTTTTCTCTACATTAGGAGAAATTCTTAGTGCTCGTAGATTTTGTTAATGAATCTAAACATTCTTCAAAGTGTCCACTTTTTCCAATAGCACCTTCTTGTCTTCAATCACATCTCTCATGAAGTGATATTGAACATCAATATGTTTTGTCTTCAAATGATAAGTTGGGTTCTCTACCAGAAAGATTTCACTCTAAGTGCCACAATATCTCCTTACAACTTTTTGTACCAATCCAATACTTGAACACAATATCTTGAACCATACTACGTCCTTGCTTGCATGAGTGGCTGCCATGTATTCAACTTCTGTAGTTGAGAGTGCCAGTAAAAATTGTGTTTTGTTCATCCAACTGATTACTCTTCCAAATATGTTAAACACATATGCACTTGGTTATATTTTACGATCTTGATCTCCATCTTAGTTTGCATCAGTAAATCCATGTATGTCCAATACTCTATCTAATGTTGGTCTTCCTTGGTAGCACAATCCACTGCTAGTAGTGCCATGAAAATACTTGAAAACCAGGTTTAATGTCATCCAATGATTCTTCCCTAGCTTTGACATATACCTACTCAATACTTTGAATGCATGTGCACTTTTCAGTTTAAGTATAAACCACCGCATACATCAAGCTTCCAACCACATTGGCATATGGAACACAGGACATGTCCTCTTCCTCTTTTTGTGCCTTGGGACACTAATCTACAAAAAAAATTACACCTACAGGAATAGACACCATGACTGATTTACATCCCTACATATTAAGCCTCTATAGTATTGTCTTTACGTACTTCCTCTTACTTAAATAGAATTTACTATCTGCTCAATATTTTTTTAATTTCCATGCCCAAGATCAAATTTGCAGCACTGAGATCCTTCATGTAAAATTTCAAGGACAACTAAGTCTTCACTTCCTGGATGATCTCCCTATCATTGCTAATCAACAACACATCATCCACATACAAGACAAAATAAATAACATGATCACCAACTAATTTTAAATCTTCGTAGTGATCTACATTGCTCCCTAGAATCCAAGTTCCAGTATATAAGTATCAAGTTTTTGATACCACGTACTTGGTGATTTCTTTAACCCATGTAGGGACTTTTTCAGCCTGCATACTAGCTCTTTATTTCCTTTCACGACAAATTCTTCTTGTTGCTTCATGTAGATTCCTTCTTCTAGATCCCCATGTAGGAATGTTGTCTTCATGTCCACCTATTCTACTTCAAGATCAGAAGAAACATAAACATATAAAATAAATATAATAGAAGTTAACTTGGAAACAAGAGAAAAGATATCACCAAAGGAAATGCCCTCTATCTGGGAATAACCCTTTGCTAATTATCAAGATTTGTATTTCTCCACTCCGCCTTTTGCATTCAAATTATTGTTAAACACCCATTTGTTGCCAATTGGATTTTTTCTAGCTGGAAACTCCATTAGATCCCAAGCCTCTTTCTTGTCCAAGGCTTATGTTTCTTCATCCATGTCCTTTTTTTAGAGTTTTCCATCCTTTGAATCCACTGCCCCCTAATAGTTCTAGGATCATCATTAGTAATAAACAAAGAAAAAATTGAATAGAAATAAGGTGTAGTATACCTTTTTGGTTGCCTTCTTTCCCAAACTGATCTCCTCAATGCCAAAGTTTTTGGTTCTTCTTCTTCTTATTCATGTTCGTATGTAGATTCTAATTCACCATCCTTCAATTCAAACTTTGTTTTTCTGTTTCTTTCTCCCTTGGAAAAACTTCATATTTGACAACATATTTGACTTCTCTAAATACCACATCTCAACTATACTAAAGCTTCTTATTTTCATGGTTCAAAATCTTATAACCTTTAAGTTATACGGGAATAGTGTCCACATGGATGCTGCTATTCCCACTAAGATGGGTGGCTATCTTAGAAACAAACAATCAAAGTCTACTATTGATTCCTTTTATGAAAATAGATGAGAGGAGAACCAAGAGGGCCAACCTAAGTCTTGCGCTCGATTCTCTCTCCTTCTTGATAGAGTTTTGATGCTTGCTCTTTGTTTGCTCAGCTTCAAAAGGACCTGTAGAATCACAACAACATACTACTATGCAAGAAACAAGGATCTAAATTCATAAATAATGCAAGATTAGATGTACATTAACCATATAAAAGCATATATAAACAAGTACACCAGGATATGGAAGGAAACAAGAATAGTTTTATTCAGATAAAAAGTAGCAAGAGGATTACAACCATGAGCAACTATGACCCAGCATCATCCTCCAGCTAAGAAACCTTCTTTCACCTCAAGCAAAGGAAAATCACCCAACACTGTGAATGTACACCAGAATACCAATAGCACTTCTCTATAAGTTACAAAATTCCAGCCTCTGGATCTCTGTGATGAGGGATCCATATATAGATGATTACAGAGATGTGAGTCATCCTTTGAGATCTTGATTAGTGTCTTCTCTTTGATAGTTCTTTCTTCCACTTGGAGAATGAAGATCTCTTACTCATCCCTGGTCGAACATGGAGTGGCAAGTGTCAGAGGGGAAGCTTCTGGAAGATTCCATGATCTTCCACCTCGCATTTTGGTCCCTGCCATTTGTCCATTCCCGACCATTGCACCCTACAGAGGAGCAAAACAGTATGCATCGCACCTTGTACATTGGAAAGGTGATATGCATCGCACCCTCTACATGGAGCTTTCAGTATGGTCCAGCTTTGACCATTTATGAGCAGTTTTCAGTGGAGAACTTCTAGGAGATGAGGTAATCAGGTGACCTTGTTCCTTTAGGCAGTGAACCAACCCTTTTAGGGACTTAAGAGCCCTCAATTTATGGACATTTGTGATTGGGGTTGAAGTGCCCAAAAATGTATATAACAAAAACTCACTGGATACCCCCTCATTTTGAGAAGGCCTTGGTTAGCTATTGCGGATGCTTACATCAGTTATCAAGCTAGGAGCATGACCATCAAGAATTGGCCTATGTCCAAATAGCTAGTCCTATATCCTCTTGCCTAACCTCTGCTACAACATGACTTACCTCTCTGGTTGGAGGAGGGAGATGAGGATGAAGTATACTCTACACTAGTGTGCACAGTGGAAGCCACCAGGGGAGGTCCTCAAACTAAGGATGACCTGATTGAGAATTTGAATTAAAATCTACCTCCCAGTGTGCTACAATTAGAGGAGTTGGTGGAAGGTACCCAATCCAGTGCTTTAGTGGACCTCTATGTGGCTGATCCAACCTCTCCCAGAGTTAAGAATGTGGAATTTGGCCCTGAAAGAACCTTGAAGATCAACTCATCCTTATCTCCTCTCAGGAGAAGGAGCTGTGTAGCTTATTGAATTACCATTTGGATGCTTTCGCTTGGAGCTATAAGGAGATGAAAGGAGTCCACCCTTCAGTCTATACCCATCACATTTACATTAAAGAGGATTGTAAACCAGTCAGGCAGCCTCATAGGAGAACGAATCCAGCCCTTAAGGACATTGTCAAAGAAGAATTGCAAAATTTGTTGGATGCAGGATTCATCTACCCCATCTCTGACAGTGAGTGGGTTTCTCCTCTGGTGCTTGTGCCCAAGAAAAACAGGAAGTGGAGAATCTGTGTAGATTATCGAGAACTTAACAAAGCCACCAAGAAGGACCATTTCCCTTTGCCTTTCATATATCAAGTGTTAGATGGAATGGTAGGGAAGAAGTTCTTTTCTTTCCTAGATGGGTTCAGTGGGTATAATCAGATCCAAATCAGCCTCGAAGACTAAGATAAGACCACCTTCACTTGTCCATGGGATACCTTTGCCTACTGGGTCCTTCCCTTTGGGCTATGCAACGCTCCTGCCACTTTTCAAAGAGCAGTACTGAGCATATTTGTTGAGTTGGTTCATGATTCGGTGGAAATCTATATGGATGACTTTACTCCTTATGGGTCCAACTTCCAAGAAGCATTAACTAACCTGGGAAAAGTTTTAACCAAGTGTATTGAAATGAACCTATCCCTCAGTCCTGAAAAATGTGAATTTCTGATGACTGAAGGGACCAGGCTAGGGCATACAATTTCTCAGCAAGGATTACAAGTGGATCCCAACAAAATTTCTATCATCCAAAGGGTTCCACCTCCTCCAAAGGTAAGAGATGTTTAGAGTTTTCTAGGCCTGGCAGGATATTATAGAAGATTCATTAAAGATTTCAGTAAGCTAGCCTCTCCATTGTTTGGTCTTTTGGGGAAAGATGTTGAGTTTATATGGACTGAAAACTGTAAAGAGGCTCTAGATGAGTTGAAAGATAAGTCGGTAATTGCCCCAATCTTGAGAGGTCCAAACTGAGCCCTACCTTTCCACATCCACACTGATGCCTCGAACAAAGACATAAGGGCAGCCTTAGGGCAAGTTGAAGAGAAGCTATCATATGTTATATATTTTGTCAGCAAAAACCTATCTAAGGTAGAATTAAACTATATTGTAACCGAGAAAGAGCTCCTAGCTATAGTCCATTCCCTAAACAAGTTCAGACTCTACATCACTGCTTATCAAACATTCGTACACACTGATCATGGTGCAATTAGGTATTTGATGAATAAACCTGATGCAAATGCTCGTATCATTAGATGGTTACTTTTATTGCAACAATTTGACTTGACCATTTTTGACAAGCCAGGTAAGGAAAATGTTGTTGTTGATTTCCTGTCTAGACTAGATTTGCCTGCAGGTGAAGAAGGGATGGTGGATGATCAAATGCCAGATGAACACCTGTTTTCTATTTCAGTACTCTCTCCATGGTTTGCTGACATAGCAAATTACTTGGTTTCAGCACAGTTCCCTCCACACCTATCCTCAAAGGAGAAGAGCAAGATCGTGAGGAAAATTGCCCCATTCACTTGGATTGGGGGCAACCTGTTTAAACTTGGCCCAGATCAGATTTTGAGGCGTTATGTTAGGGAGGAGGAAGTTTTTGACATCCTCCTGACTTGTCATGATGGACCCTATGGAGGCCACTTTGTAGCAAAAAGGGTCGCCTTCAAAATTCTACAGGCAGGCTACTATTGGCCCACTCTTCATCAAGATTTCAGAAGATACATCAGCCAGTGTAACCGATGTCAAAGGATGGGGAAACCGACTCCAAGGGATGAAATGCCCCTCCAACCTCAAGTGACTTTCGAGCCATTTGAGAAGTGGGGCATGGACTTTATGGGTCCTATCAACCCTCCTTCAAAACAAAAGTCTTACATCATTGTGTGCACAGACTACCTGACAAAGTGGGCAGAAACAAAGGCAATCAAGGCAGTGACAAAAGAAAAAGTGGCTAAGTTTTTGAGGGAAAATATCTTCTACAAGTTTAGCTACATAAGAGAATTAGTCACAGATCAAGGAAGTCAATTTACCTCTAACCTGATTGAAGACCTGCTCGCTCATAACAAGATTAAGCACAGAACTTCCACCCCTTATCATCCGTAAGCAAATGGGTAGGTGGAAGTCACTAATAGAGCTTTTGAAGAGATTTTGACTAAAGTGGTGAGCAGCAACAGAAAATATTGGGCAGATTGCTTGGTTGAGGCCACCTGGGCCTACAACACCACTTGGAAAAATACAACAGGTTTCACACCTTATGAGCTGGTCTACGGGAAGAAGGCTTTGTTGTCCATAGAATTCGAGTACAACACATTGAGGTTGGCAGCTCAGCTGGACCTAGATCTCAGCCATGCACAACAGGAAAGATTACTACAGCTGAATGGATTAGATGAACAGAGAATGCAGGCCCTCCTCTACTCTGAGGTGGTCCAACTCCAAAGAAAGATATAGCATGACCGGCACCTTAACGAAAAGCAATTTCAGCCAGGAGATTGGGCGTTGTTATATGACTCGAGATACAAGGATTTCAAAGGGAAGTTGAGGACAACGTGGCTAGGACCATATATAGTGAAGAAATGCAATGACAATGGTTCAGTCCTTATCAGGACCATTGATGAAGAAGCCATCTCCATGCTCGTCAATGGGCATCGATTGAAAAACTACAAGAAGCCCCTTTCTAAGCAGGAGTTCATTGAAACTCTGGATAAATCAGTGTTGGTAGTGGAGCAGGACCCTGTCTCCACTCCACCCACACCTTGAGCATCAAAAAAAAAAAGAGAAAAAAACAGAAAAAAAGGAATAAAAAGATCCTTGGGTGAAAACCTCTTAGCGGTGCCCAGGGCAGACAGTGAGGGTGAAAACCTCCTGGAGGCGCCCCAGTTGTCTCCCTCTCAAAAAAAAAGGAAGAAAAACAGAAAATAAACCTGATCTCTGTTGAATAATTGCAGGTTGCAGGGAGAACATTGTAGGCTAGGAGGATCGCACAAAACAAGGACATAGGTCAGCACCAAGCTGCAAGCACCCCTCACAAACAATTCCTCCATGATCACTACCCTTTCCTAACATTTGATCTCATTTGGGTTAAGATTTCACCTTCTATAGGAAGTTATGTGTCTTCTATAGGATGATCTTGTAGAACCTATAGACAGGCCAGAATTGATCTCGTAAGAGAATCCGAAGGTTGGGAATCTGCCTATGAGGCCTGCAAACATCCCTGTTTCTGTCCATCGTCATATGTCACCCTCTTCCATCTCTTTACACCTCCATTGTACTCGTCCTTTTATTTGTTCCTGCACAGTCACACACAAAAAAACCCCTGTTTTCTTCATACTGCCAGCAAAAAATTTTATTGACAGATCAAGCGGCAGTTTCTCACCCACCATACTTGTCAATATCCATATGGACTCCTCATCAGCCGAAACCCTCGTCAATAGTATAGCCCTTCTCATGATAGCTTGCATTCCAGGAGGAGAAGCAGCTACAAGACATCCTACAGAAATCCTGTAGCAGCTGATCCCTCTGGAAGACATACTCTGGAGACAGGGATAGCCAAGAATGGCAAAGGATACATGCAAAGGGCTCTTCCTGAACGTAAGAATATCAGCAGCAGCTGAAGCCAAGAATACAGTGTGCATGCAGTAACAGCAAATGAAGGAATAGGTTCCAAAACACGTGCATGCGGCAACAGCAAACGAAGGAATGGGTTCCAAAACTCGTGCATGAAGCAGCAACAAACGAAGGAATGGGTTCCAAAACCTAAAGTCTACATAACGCGGTCGTGACCCCACAGGTAAGTTCCTAAACTAATTCGTCAAATATTTTAAAAGCTTCATGCCTATGGGAATGGTTCGAATTGAGTGGAATCGATGGCCAGTCAACTAGCCACCCTCAACCAGTTACATATCCTCGTGGGATCCAAACGAGCCCCGTTACATTCAAAATTTCCAACGAGATGTGCAACCAGCATGTGGGGAGTGTCCACTCAGGGAGAAATCATCAGGACTGGTAGTGGTGGCGGCGGATAACGGCACAGGGGAGGTGATGGCAGTCAGAAACACGCAGAAGCATTATGGCTGTGACGTTGGATCAACGGTATGGTCTGGACACTTCATGCCCTCACCACGAATCACGTTGTAGTTAAAAGATGCCTGGCTGAAATATGCACCACCTTTTGTTCATTCTGCACTCATAACGTCCTCGATTGGAGTACGCGTCCACCACTTCCAAAAACTGTTAACCAGTCATCCTCCACCGGTTCTTCTGCCTGTTTTCGAAAATCTCCCGTGTATCGGGCTCGCTCAAAAGCACAATTTCATTCTACAGGAACTGGAGGCCTTCTACAGGAAAGGCATAACAGCTTTACAGAGCAGGGAAACCTGGGATTTTCGTTGAATTTGGAGCTCCAAATGAGGTAGGCTCGAAAAAAATCCTCTATGCATGGTGTGTTTGTGCAAGGTGGTGAATTGAATGGCATCATATTGGAAAATCAGAGGAAAATTCTACCTATGTAGTGGAAGTAAAGTGTTTGCCTGCATATTGCACTGAGTTTCCCCAGTTTTCCTGCGTCAAAAATCTCCTCCATGTTTTCTTTTTAAATTCTCCTATAAGGAAGGTATATGCAGCCGTGGAGGCCATCCTATGTGTGTGTTAAAAAAAAAATGAATTTGCATATCTATCTGTGTGCTAAGAAGAGAACCTGATCCTTGTGCTCTTTCTGTAAAAACAAAATTCTTCCTTTCATAAACAGACAGTCGAGTTCTAGGTGACAGCAATCTTAAAATGATGGAATTGTTGCTAGTTAATATTGGACATGCAGGAAATTCCTTCCTAGGTTCAAGGGAAGCCAAATTTAGTTATCCTCTGTTTCAGATTGACTGTTTGGTTGCTTGAGCATTTCCTTCTTTGATTAAAACATAAAAAGAGCACTCTCACCATGCCAGGAGGATTCATAAGGAAAGAACCCTCGGACTCTAGCAAACTACACGAGCATCCTAAGGTGGTGGACCTTTTCACCTGAGCAAATTGGATATCCTTCTTTGACAAAATTCAAGGTCATGATGAGGAGATAAATGAGGAGTTTTTAATGTCCCTGATACCACAATCAAAGACACATGCCATAGTTAGTTTTAGGGGTTTGACCCTAGAACTTACCCCTGAGCTCATCAATTGAGTTACTGGTCTACCATTGGGGCTCCCTTGGAGCAAAGAAGAGATGTCATTGGGCCAAGTTGCTAAGAAAACATTCTTTCTGCCTGAGGAGCATCCTGTAGAAGAAAAAAATGGGGTTAGAATTGCCTCCTCTTTGGAGTGAAGTCAGTTTCCAAATTATGAAGTACATCACATGTGAAGGGAGGTTTAGCATCATCTATGGTTATCATTTTAGGTTGCTGTGTGAACTAAGGCATGGGATTGACTTGCCTCCAGCCAAGAAACTGAGCATCCCCTATCTCCTTCTTCAGTCACTAATTGAATGTAGTAAAAATTTAAATGAAGGGATCCCAGATCAGTTGGCCCATCATGGGCTCATCAAACTATTGGTGGAGGATGCTTTGCACACCTACACTATTCCCATATCTTGGGAAATATTCATAAACATGTCCAGGGATGACAATATTAGAATTTGGCCGAAAACATCACCCCATCCATTAGTGAGGAGGGAGAACACATTGAAGAAGGTGATAAAACCAATGGTGAAGGAACACACGACATTCAAGCACAGAAAGAACAGAAAGAAAAAGGGAAAATGGGTCAGATTGTTGAGCCTAAAACAGAGGAAGAAACAACAGAAAAAACACCAAGGGAAAAGAGGATGAAGAGTAGGACAGAGAAGGTCAAAAAAACCCAAATGAAGGCTGCCACAACCAAGGCAAGCACACAAAAACAAAAGGAAAAGACACACCCTGAGATCTCAACAATACACGCAGAAACAGTTGACACAGGGATTTCTACAGGAAGCAAGGAAAAAGAACAGCAAGAGGAGAAATCACCTGAGATAATGGCAAGGGAGGCAGCAGCTGTGCTTGCTGCATTAAGCACACCTCCAAAACAAAAAGGGAAGAGAAAGAGGCAAACCTCCATGTACTTTAAAGCAAGGAGAATCACAAGGATCAAAGTGGGCAAACCCTAGCCACAGTCAAAGGAGCCAATTGTCATTGAGGACACAACAACTAAACCAAAAGAAGAGTCTCCTTCAAATATATCTATCACCTATGAACGAGGAAGCCCAAAAACCTCCACCTGGAGAGAGAGAATTAGTATGATGGACTCAAAGACAGCTCTACAGGAAGTTGAGACATCTCTATAGGAAACTCTAGCTAAGTTGAAGGAGACCAAGAAATTGGAGGAAAAGGCGGCCAAACAATCATAGGGAGAAGAAAAGACCAAGGACATACTGGAACCAAGCCCTCAGCCTAGCTGGGGCTCATACGACAACCTGTTAGAAGCCGGGAAGATCATTCCCCAGAAGTTTGCGGTGCCACTCTTCTTTGCATTAGAACAAGAAAGGGTTAGGACTCACACTTGGATGAGGATTGCCAAATCCAAGGGTGTGGCAGACATAGGCCACCTGGAAGAACAACTCAAGGAATCAAGAAAACAATTGGCCTATGTCTACCACATCCTTGGACCTGGAAGAACAACTCAAGGAATCAAGAAAAGAATTGGCCATGGTGAGGCACATGGGAAGCAGTCAAAGGGCCAAACTACAGGAGGAGAATGAGCTGCTGAAACAGTAGTTACAGCTACATGGAAGTCATAAGGAAGACAAGCCATCCATTTTGGGAGAACAGCAGGAGCAAAAAGGGCCTCCAGTAGACAAGGAAACATCTAATGAACAGAAGAGAGAGGACAAGCTGCAGGCTGAGGTTGAGGCACTCACAAAACTGCTACAAGAAAAGGAGTCACGAGCAGCAGAAGAAATATAGTTTTTAAAGCAATAAGTACAAGAGAAAGAAGCCCAACTAGCCTGCATGGCCAGCTAGGCAGTAGAAGCCTTATAATGTAGGCAACCTACTAAGTCATATGCCTTATATCTTAAAGATCGGTGGTTGCAATTTCAAATTAACACCTTGGCCCAAAGGGGCACCATTCCATTTCAGAATTACCATCAATTCATAGCTTTGTGTGACAGTAGCTCAACAGAAGATAAGGCCAAGTTATCAGAATTCTATTTACACAACTTGGCCCTTCCAAACATAAATCTGTGGGATCCCAATGCTGCATTGGGAGATGTGCAACTTATGGCCACGGCCTCTTGGTTGAATCATGAGGAAAAGAGGGCAACGGAGATTCAGAATATTATGGACAGGGAGCTAAGTGAGCCACTCATGATCAGGGCAGAACCAGAGGATCCCTCGGCTTTAATATATGCCCATCAGCACCTGGCCAACAACCCTCAAGTTATCCCAGACTACATTAAAAGACAAGCTCAGGCCATAGCTCACTTTGAGGACATGGAAAGACTGTTGGGGGATAACTGGAATCATGCTTGCACAAGGAGATGGAACACATTGTCCCACAGTGTGAAAATAAGAGAATACCAGTTCCCAACAAGGATGAGGGAGGCCTTGGCAAGAGTACCACTCTATAAACAGTCAATGCAAAATCTGCAGGCCAACTGGATCGGCCTAAAGTTCAGTCCTCCCTTGCTTTTAGGACTATTGGAAGGGGTCAAAGAATAAGAGGAGCATAGGCAGTGGGAGGTAGTAGAGAGAAAAGAAGGGTTTCATGACCGAGAGGAGGACACCACCTCGGAAGCCTGGGATGTTAGAGAGGTAGTCAAAGCAATCAAAGATGATGAGCTGGATTAGTTGCTCAGAGGATGAGCAACCCATTTAGCAGGGGGTGATCATGAGCCCCAAAAATGGGTAACTTATTGGGCTCATTTTGCATATTATTCTCGATTAATCCACCATTCTTCATAGTTTATGCATGCTTTTGAGAATATTTATGTTAATTGAATGAATGAGAATAGTCACTTGACCATGAAGTCTAATACGTGCTTATTGCAGATTTTTGGACATCTTTTGGACCAAGGTCAAGCATTTATGAGCTAATTGACTGCCAAATACGAGGGAACAAGGATGAGGATTAGTAGGAAGGGTGTCTCCTACACTAAATGGCCCCTTCCTCAAGTTCTCCACCATCAGCTCGGAGTTCAGCAGCCCACCAAAGATGATTTCCAAGGGCAGCCGAGCGTCTTTTGTGAAGTAGCTAATTACTTGCAGTTTTGAGCAGCCAAGCCCCTTGAGTTAAGGAGGGCTATTGGAGGTCTCGTGGTGCATAAGTAGGAAGGCTTCTAGCATTGGTAGTTTAGCTCTTGAACATTTGTATTTCACACTTTAGCGTTGCTCTGCCTTTTAGCTCATTTTCGAGCTTTTGCTGTAAACATTTTTGTGACATGGTTATTCTTTGAGTAATGGAGATCAGTTTCACTTTGCATCAGCCCTGAGTTTCTCTTAGGAGGCTATAGCTCTTGGGGTTGGGCCCAACCCAAGTGCCAGTACCTCCTTTGTGTACTTCTATATGTTTTTTTGTTGCATTCCTAGAATAATTTCTATTATTTAGATTATAATATTACTTTGTTACTTAGGTCGTTTTTGGATGATTGAGATAGCTTTTCATGCTTCAGGTTGATTTGGTAGTTTGGTGAAGGAAAAGACCTACAAAAAGGCCACCAAGAAATCCTTGATCTCATCTCTCCCTCCTTGGGACCATGAGCTGAGACCAAGGCCTACTTGCTGCTACAAAAACATTGTTTTTGCCTCTTCATGCAATTGCTAGTGATAGATTTTTAGTTAGGAAAGTTGATACCTATTGTACTTGCATGTTTAGAATATGTTCTTGCTAGTTTCCATAGTTATCTTGCATAATTTTCTGCCAATAAACTTCTGTTCATCGTGTTTCTGGTTTTTAGGTCAAAGTAGGTCAAAATAGCTAGATCTTTCGTTTCCTAGATTCGCCACATTTTCTCACCTTGCCCTAATTTCTACATTTTTGTGCAACATTGCTCTCGCCATCCCTGAAAAAATCCAACCAACTTCATCACTCCTGAGCTTCATTCACCTGGTCCTAGACCCCTTCACATCCTCATCCAACCTCCATTTCCACTTTTCCACCATTTTTCCTCCATCAACCCTCCACAATCCTCTTTCGGAACATCCTATAGAAAATCCTGTAGAACCCCTGCAAACTTCCTGTAGAAGATCATGAGAGTAGTTTTTCGAGATCTGATCACTGTGAAACTCTCTAGAAGGGTGATAGGGACCCCTTAGGCCCTCTTCTCACCTTCCCATCCTCCCACAAGCACCTACCCCATTTCCTTTCACCAATCAACCTCTGCACAGTCAAAAACAGTTAAAGCACATGCATAATAATTCTACAAGATTACTCAAAAATACAAAAAGATGTTCCCTTTCAGATTTCGCTTTAGAAGTAGCTTATTCACATGCATTTTACCTTTCTAGAAGTCAATAGCATCCATTCCCACCACTTTCATCTCTTTTCTTGCACCAGTAGCATTAGTCGGTAAAACTAGGGTTTGCATTTCTTTTCAGCTTTCAACTTCTTTCTGCAAGTAGACTAGCCTCCTTTGAGTTAGCTTTCATCCATCACAGTTAAAATCTTCTTCTAAGAGCTCATATAAGTTGGCTTAAGCTCCTAATGAACTTGTGTCGATCAAGTGACAGCCTGCAGCAAGATCTAGTACTTGTGCATATAGCATCGTCGCTTCCAAGTTTGCTACGAACTACCGGGTTGATAAAATTAAAGAAGGGAGTCCCAGGAGTTGCAGAATTATTGTTGCAATACTGGAGCCCACCACCTCCACTATCAATGATCAATGGATTGTCATCAATAAGAGAACTTGTAAGGGTACCCAAGAATCCTTGACTCTTGACCTTGTTGAACAAGTAGTGGATGACCTTCTTGATCCACCTTCCAGCAGTGTTACAACCCATTCTTATGTAGTTCATCATAGAGGGAGAATCCATGCCAACAAGGTGATATTTGACTCTTCTTGACCTTAGCTCTAATACCATGTTCGAAAATCAAAATAGTTATATTAGGATTTGATTCTCCTTTATTAATAATTGCTTGTGAGTGTGTTGGCTTGTTTTACTTCTTTATTATATTATCTTTCATCAATAAATTACCATATTATGTGTGTACGAATATCACAAAACAAGAGACACAAGATATAGACACTATGCCAGAGAAGAAACCCCCCTCGAGGGGAGAACCCAATCAAGATAATTCTTCCTTTGAATAGTATTATTTGAGACTCTTCACCCTATACCAAGACCAAACTTTCCCTCCACACCAAGTCAGTCTCCCAGATCTTCGAGCCCTTTGTTATAGACATATTTGGGCACTGCAACCCCAATCATATATGTCCATAAACCAAGGGCTTCTGAGTCCCTAAAAGTGTTGTTTCACACCCTAACGGAACAAGGTTAGTTGATTACATCATCTCCCAGAAGTTCTCCATGGAAAACTGCTCAGAACTAGTCAAAACTGAACCATAAAGACTGCTCAGTGCTAAGGGGGCGATGCATCTCACCTACCACATGAAAAAAGTGTGATGCATACTGAAAATCCCTTCTGTAGGGTGCGATGGGCAAGAGTAGACAAATGGCAGAGACAGTTTGCAAGGTGGATGATCATGGAATCTTCCAGAAACTTCTCTTGTGACACTTGCCTCTCTGAATTCACCTAGGGATGAGTAAGAGATCATGAATCTTCAAGTGGAACCAAGAACTATCAGAGAGAGGACACTAATCAAAATCCCAGAAGATGACTAACCCCTACAAACATCTATATATGGATCCCTCATTCCAGAGATCCAGAGGCTGGAATTTTGTATCTTGTAAGGAAGTGTTGTTGGTTTCTTGGTGGAAGATCATAGTGTTGGGTGATCTAAGCTTTTCATGAGGTGAACAAGGGCTTTCATGCTGGGAGGATGACGCTGGGTCAGATCAATGGGTTGTAATCCTCTCTTCCACTCTTTCTATCAATAAAGCTATTCAAGTTTTCCTCCACATTCTTGTATGTTTGATGATATATGCATTTGTGTGGTTAATATATATCTGGTCCTATATTGTTTATGATTGTAGATCTCTGTACTTTGAAGGTATTATGCTGCTTTGACTTTACAGGTGCTCTTTGAAGTGGGGTAACCAAGGAAGGAGCGGCAAATATCTGTCAAAGGGGAGTAGAAACAAGCAAGGAGCCAAGCGAAAGACTAAGGTTGGTACTCCCTGTTTCTCTCCCATCTACTTCTCATAAAGGAAAATGAAAGTAACTTTAGTTTGTTTGTTTCTAAGATAGCTACCCATCTTAGTGGGACTAGCAGCTCTAAATAGACACTATATTTCCCAATAACACCCTTCCAACAACTTCGTCTAGGCAGTAGCTTCCATAGGCAGCTTCCGGCAACAACAAAAAATTAGGAGACTTCGATCTCCCAATCCAGAACACAAAATAGAGAGAGAGAGGCACCAAAAGTTTGATTTTATTCCTCTCCTTAAAATTCTACAAACTAACACATCTTTTGACCTCCTGGAAACAAACTTCGCACTTATCCATCTCTTCTTGAGATATCGAACTAGCTTGAGAGATGATGATCTAAATGACTTCGACTAGCTTGTATTTATAGGCTTCTTGTGGGTGGAATTAGGGTCCTTTAGGCCAACTTGATGTGGAGGGTACATAAACCATATTTGACTCAATACTAAACCTTTTTACATGATCCAAAAGCCCAAGAAGGGTCTCTTTGAATGTACAACGACTCCATAATCTCGATATTAATCCTAGGAGTCCACAATGGGGACTTTTACTAATATAATGATGACCTAAGCATGAAACCCATGCTTTAATAAGTGATTGTTATAATAATAAAAATTATTTTCTTTATTCTTTTGACAAGTACATTACATAATGAATCAAGTACATTAATGGAGACTAAACATAGTTACATTTTTCAACACCCAAGAACCCATATGTAGAAGCGAGTTTTCTCTTCAAGCATAAGATAGTTGATGAGCCCTATGTACAAGCATAATATTTGGAAAATATAGGCCATGAATCCAAGTGGCTCCAAGTAGTAATAACACTAAGATGCTTCCAAGAAGGGAAAGATGAAGTGGAGAGAGAAAAACAACAAAACAACAATCATTGCATATTAGTGCAAGGATCCATGTAATTACTAAAACAATGCAATATCGATGGTCACAATAAAGAAAAGTGTTGGAAAACTATATCCATGGTTGAGCCCTAAGAATCATAATAAGGGTTCCAAAAAGAAGAATTTTATAACCATGGATTCAAACAATCATGTAGAGAGTAGCATGAATGTAGATGAGAAAATTTCTTGAAATTTAATGCAAAAGGAGGTGGATTTGGGTATCCTTCATCATAAGGAAGTAAAGGAGATGACAAAACTCTTCCATATCAACATCCAAGTTAAGAATACCAAGGTAGATGTCGTATTGATATTCAGTTGACATGCCAATCTTGTAGAAACCAACCTACAACAAGCTTGGGTTGGAGGTTCATGATCATCCAAGCCCATAATGATTGGGTGGGTGAACAAAGATGCAGAAATCAAAATCATGAAATAATGTAAGATCAAATTTGTTGCTAGTGCAAATTTTATTGATGAAGTTAAGTTAGATGTAGTACCCCTAAACGTGTGTGGTATAGTGTTTGAAAACCCCTACATATATGTGAGGGTTGCAAGCTTTATGCAAAAATAAAACCAATACCACTTGATCAAGGATAGGAAATACAACATTATCAATGCACACAAAGGCAAATTGAAGATATCACTAGTAAGTGTCAACCAATGAAATAAGCTGACTAGTTCCAATAAGAAATATGCAATACTTTTCTTAAGAGAAAATTATCAAGGCGATAAATCGATAAGGGCAAAGGTATCCTTCGAGGGATGTAATAAAGAGAAAATGAAATCGTTGGAGGAGATGCTACATGCATATAAAGGGGTGTTCTGTGAGCCTAAGAGGAAGTGGAGCATGAGATACAATTTTTTCCTAACTCCTCATTGTTGAATATTAGTTTGTATACACGGGTTGTTTTAAAAGTTGATGAAGTGCAAAAGAATTCGTAGAAATTTTTGGTGCGAGGAGTGATTCATCCAAGCACCTTTCCTTATAGTTCACCTATCATTATTGTGCCCAAGAAGGATGGGACTTGGAGGATGTGTATCATCTATAGAGCTTTGAATAATATTACACAAAATAATTGATATCCTCTACCTAGGATTGATGATTTGTTAGACCTAATGCAACATAACAAGTACTTCACCAAGCTAGATCACGAACCAATGTACCGCTAGGTATGGGTCAAAGGAGAAGGAACTTAAAATAAAAGGCCTATACGAATGGTTGGTCATGCCATTTGGTTTATATAATGTACTGACTACATTTATGCGACTGACGAATGATATATTATGGCAATATTTAATTGTTATAGTATATGTGGATGATATTGATTTATATCTTTACTTGGAAGAAGCACATCTCACATATCATGTAGGTGATAGAGATTCTGAAGAAGCACCAATTGTTGGTTAACCTCAATAAATGTGAGTTTTCCCATTGGTGTTCTCACAATACCAAACTTATAGAAGCCTTTCAAATTAGAGACAAATGCATGTGGGTATGTTATGGGGGTAGTCTATATGCAACGAGGTAAGTTGGTTTTCTATCATTTTGAATTATTTCATTGGGGAGTCTTAGACTACCATACCTATGATAATGACCTTTATGCCTTTTAACAAGCTACTAAGAAGTGAAAGCACTATTTGATGGGCAAAGAAACCATCATCCACACAGATCATCAACCACTATAGTATTTATACACCCAAATTAAGCTTCAACAAACAAAACATTATAAGTGGATGGGGTTCTTATATCAACTTAATCTAATCATCAAGTAAAAGGATGGAAAAACTAATAAGTTGGAAGACATGTTGTCAAGGCCACCCACAACCAATCCAAAAGCTTTGGAAACACTTATGCACATGGAGCCATTTACTCATGATGCATGAAAAGAGGCACACACCAAAGATGAGGACTCAAAGGAGGTGTTTCAATAGCTACAAGGCAAAAGACAAGATATGTTTCTGTAAAGGTGAAAGGTTGTAATTTATTAGAGATGCTCACTCCTCTAATGTTGTAGGAAAATTTTTTGTTGGGAATACATTTGCTAACTTATGAATGTATGTGTATTGGCGCAAAATGCAAGAATATGTAGCATAATATAGTATAGGATGCATACTTTATTGTTCCAACAAGACAAATAACTAAAATCAAGGTCTATACCATCCCTTACATATACCCACTCGACGTTATGGAAGCATTTCCATGAATTCTATGGATAGTTTACCAAAAACATGGAAAGGACATAATTATTTAGGTTCGGTAGTTGAAACCTTCAACAAAATATGCATTTTGATGACTTGTAAAAAAGTCATCGAGGAACAAGAAGCAAAAAATATGTTCTTTGAACAAGTTTGGGTGCACTTTGGGATACTAAGGAGCATCATTTCGTATAGGGATACCATATTTTTCAGTGCCTTTTGAGCTACACTTTGGGGGAATATGAACACTAAGTTGAAGAGGTCTACAAAATTCTATCCATAGAAAAATGAGTAGACAAGAGTAGTCAATGGGACTTTGGTGTAGATTTTGAGGGGTAATAGTTAGAAGCACTTGAATACTGGGGATGAAAAATCTAACTCATATTATACTCTTATAATAGAGTAGTCCATACTTTCTACTACTAAATCATATTTGAAACATGTTTTAGGTATTTTTTGCCTTCAACCTTGGATGTTGTATATGAGCAGTCAGAGGAGTGAGGGAAGATATCACAAGAGAAGCATTGGAAGTAGAGAAGGTTGTTGAAAATGTTAGGTAGATCCATTTATAATACATGAGACACTAAAGAAGTCACACGAAAGGTATAAGCGTCGACATGACCATTATAAATAGAGAAATCATTCAAAGTGGGATACATAGTGTTAAAGTTGGAAACTAGGGCCAAATTTCACTTTGGATAACTCATTTGATGGAGATAATTATTGCATTGAATCCCTATTTTATAGAGGACCAAAATCAACCTAAAGATTACCCAAACCAAACAAGGAGAAATGTGTTTTTGAAGTGAAGCCCACACATGTGTAAATTATCAAGGTTGGCCACATCATCATGTAAGCTTATGAAGCCCAAGCGACATGTCTCTTGACCCTCAACAACCTATATAAATAAGAAAGGCCTCCACCCGCATTTGGCATCTCATTCAGTCACATATCCTTCTCTCTCCTCATCTGATTGGTTCATACTACTATTGGGCAGCTGATTCTTCTCACACGTGTGGCAAAAAGGAGGATGAAATTACAGGGCCAAAAATTTGAAGTTTTTTTGTAGTTCGACCAGGGTCAGACTAATGTTGACTTTGAATTTCAAGGCACCATTTTACTTCAATTTTCTGGGAGAATCTTTATCTAAGCGGGTCGCATTTATTGGTACAAAAACTGAGGTGGTCTAGGCACTTTGACCTGTGTTGACCGCAAGGTTTACTTTAGGTTGACCGAATTTCACTATAGATTTGTTGACTATTTTGGGTTGAATTTGACCAACAAAGTAGAAGTTTGACTTCCTTTGACCGAGCTTAAGAATAGATACTTTCATAGTTGATTGTTGACTAGTTAGGGCCGATTTGACTGTTGTTGACTAAGAGCAGCATTGTAGATTTGACAGGGTTGTTTTGGACAATTATTAGGCAAGTAAATTTTGAATTTGACTTTGTATTATTGTACTCTCTCTCTCTGATAAACATTTGTTATTTATAATAAGAAGAATTTATCAAAGGGTTTTCTGCGTCTTGGGGTTTTTCCCTAGAATTCGCCAACTCCGGTGTTCTCTTGTCTTGGCTTGTCTTCTGGATTTTTGTTCATGTTTTATCTACAGTTACTATCAATGTGATGATTAATGTGATTGTTATTGGAAATTTCTATTGGGCTATCTAAAGGACATTTAATTAATATTTGCAAGCATAAAACATACCATTGTTAAATAAAATTAACATGGTATAAGAGCCCAGGTGAAGACAAAGGCCAAGCAAGAGAGACAAGCAATCACTAAGAGATTTGTTGGACGAAGATTATTGGACAAGTTTCCATGGCCTCTACATTTTACTTCAATACTGAGGACAAGCTCAACAAAAAATCTGACTATCATGCATGGAATATGACTTTGGACCTGACTTTGGAGGAGCATGAAGTATTGGACTATGTGCAAATAAAAGTGGTGGAGGCTCCTTCAAATGCACTAGTTGTTGCGAAAATGAAGTATAGAAAAGGTGAGGTAAAAACAAAGAAAATTTTAATTGACTCCATTCAAAATCATTTAGTTGCATATATTTTTTATTTGGGAACTTCTAAGAAAATATATGATAAGTTGTTTCAGATGTCCAAATTCAAAAATGAAAATCAAATCCTCTTTCTCAAGTACAAGTTGAAGGATATCGAAATGAATAAAGGGGAGTCTATCCAATCTTATTTCATGAGAATAACACAAATCAAGAATGACTTTCTATCTATTGGAGAAGTTATTTCTGATAGGAAGCTCACTTTCTTTGCTCTTGGAGGCCTTTGAAGGCCTTGGGATGTATTTACCACCACCATTCTCAACAATGACAGGATACCTAGTTTCAATTAGTTATTGGCTAGATGCACTCAAGAGGAGACTAGGATGATGGAGAGAGATAAGTCCTCAAATGGGCATGAGCCTACTACTTTCTCCACTCATTTGAAAAGGAGTAATAATGTTGGTACAAGGTGACAAGGTCAAGGATCTAAGAATGGATTCAAAGAAGGAAGAAAAGGGAGGTGCTACAATTGCAACAGGTTTGAACACTATGTTAGAGTTTCCTCACAAGAAGAATCCTCCAAGGGATGATGACAACAACAATAATTTCAAAGGCAATGGAAATCAAAGGAACAATAGGTTCAACAACAAAGGAAAGAGGAATGCTCTCTCTACTCGAAATTCAAATGGTCGACCTCCCAAAAGGACAATAAATATCGAGCATGATGAAAGTAATGTTGTAGAAAAACAAGATTTCTATCTTATTTCCACTCTATCTATTGCCTCTCCTCCAGATATTTTGGATCATTGGTTGATTGGTAGGGGAGCCTCACGACACTTCACCGGATACAAGGAGACCCTCTCAAATTTGGTTGAAAAGAAGACTAATTTAAACATCATACTTGGAGATAATTCCACCTACCCCATGAAAGGGATATGAACTATCACTCTTCACTTGAATCAAGGTCAAACCATTCATCTACAAGAAGTATTGTATGTGCCCGATTTGAAGAATAACTTGGTGTATATTTCTGAGATGGAAGACAAAAGCTTCAAGGTAGCATTCATTGATGGAAAGGTGCACATTTGGCATAGAAACCCTAAATATTCATTTACTCTTCCTTTTAGAGTTGATGGTCTCCATCAAGTTGGAGGAAGACTTTGTAGAAATTTTGAATAATTTAACACATATTCAATGGAGATTATCCTGATCATGTACTATTGCGGAAAACATACATAATACATAAGCTCCTCTACGTTGATCATCAATATAGCAGCATCAATAACAATAAAACATCAAGAGCATTCACACATTAACACAGTATGTATCCCGGGGAAAGCATCTCGCTAAAAACCCAACTATCTGTATATTAATGATTGAGTCATGTAACATTACACAGCATAATACTTCTCACAAGTATCTCCACCTCTGTTACACACAATACAGCTCAGATCTGATCTCCAAGTCTCTTCCACTGCTTGCCTGCCTCTTCTGCGCAATCCTGCAAGAGAATATTGATGAATGAATAATCCAAATTCGTATTTCCCTTGGATATACCACGCAATCCTCATTGGCATACTCAATCCCTTTGATTTTGCAAATCATCATGCACAGCTATAGTCACAACTGATAGCAATCTGATCCTCTAACACCTGTCCCTGCTGAACTGAACATGCACTGACATGCAACTGAGTTAACTGATGTATTCTATAGTTGCATTATGAGTTAATAACTTGTGAATTAATTAATAACTAATTCACCCAACTCATCTTTAGTCTATTTTCCAGTTAGACTAAATACAACCAGTTTAACAAAGCTAAACTGAACACAACTCCATCAACTGCACCTCCAGTCCACTAAACTCAACTCAATTGAGTTCTAACTGAAGTCTTGCATGCAAATATTAGTCATCCCATAGGTAACCACGTATTTCCTTCTGGGATCTGCATGTACCACATCCGTAGCTCATCCTGAAGTGCTCCAAGAGAATAAGACAAAGTTTATAGTCTAAATATTATTATGAGCTAATAATATTTGACTGTTCTATATTTAGACTGAGCAGTCACTCCGCTGTGATCTAAAAATATAAGTCCATCTATTTTTCCCAATTTGACCAATCATCCATAAACAACAACCTGCAATCCATAGACATGATCCATATGTCTAAAAATAGACTTGCGCCAAAAATAGCCTGCGGGCCCACTTAGTGAGGCGACTCCTTTCCACTAAGCTCCATCATCTTGTTGCATTCTCAACACTCCCTCTCGACAAGATATTGATTATCAGCAACCCCTATCCCGCCTCGGTGGTACTCGAATTTGCTCCTGGTGAGAGCCTTCGTCAGAATATTAGCATCCCGATCCTCCGTTGGAATGCTCGAAAGTAACATGATCCTTCGCTGCACACAATCTCTGATATGATGGTACCTGATGTCATCTGTTGAGCTCCCTGCCCAATCTGCATCTGTGAAGCCACATAGCTTCACCTCATCCTCCTGTCTGTACCACAAACCATATCCCGATTTGCCTCTCAAGTAGCGCAATACATGCTTGCCCGCCTTCCAGAAGAGCTTGGTAGGCTTAACCATAGCTTGTGAAAGCTGGTTAACTGCATAGCATATACCAGGTCGTGTATTGACCAAATACATCAGCGACCCCACCAACTGTCGATAAACAGTGGCATCCACTTCTTCTCCTGAAGTGGCATCCTCCTTCCTCCAACCTCCAAGAAGAGGAGTATCAATGGGCTTGCAGCCATGCATGTTGAACTTCTCCAGTATCTCACGAGCATACTTGCCCTGAAAAACAAACAGTCCACCACTGCGCTGCCATATTTCCAATCCTAGGAAATAGTGAAGGAGGCCCAAGTCCTTCATCTCAAACTCTGTAGCAAGATCCCTCTTGCATGACAGTATCAACAGCTCATCACCCGTTAGAATCAAATCATCAACATACAGTACAATGATAAGCAACTTACCCTCCACCACAATCTGGTATAGGTTAGGATCCGCCTCGCTCTTGGAGAATCCAAGTCCTGTGAAATAGCTGTCTATTCGTGTGTACCAAGCACGTGGTGCTTGCTTCAACCCATACAACGCTCTCTTGAGCCTGCACACATGCGACTCGCTGCTGAAGACTTCAAAGCCTTCGGGTTGCTCAATGTACACCTCTCCTCAATGACTCCATTGAGGAATGCAGTCTTCACATCCATCTGATGAATGTGCCATCCCATCTGCGCTGAGAGAGCAAGAATCGTCCGTATGGAATAATACCTTGCGACAGGTGCAAAGGTCTCCTCATAATCGATCCCCTCAATCTGTGAAAAGCCTCAGGCAACAAATCTTGCCTTGTACTTCTCCACACTCCGGTCAGCTGCCTGCTTAACTTTGTAGATCCATCTCGAACCCACCACTGATTTCCCTTCCGGTCTAGGAACAATCTCCCATGCACTGTTTCTGACAATAGAATCATACTCTTCCACCATGGCGTCTACCCATGCTGGATCCTCCACAGCTTCCTCGAAAGAGGATGGCTCAATCACAACACACTTGCTCATAAGAGCCATGTATCCAGTGTACCGATCAGGTGACTGTCTCTGCCTGCGTTGGGCTGTAGGTGGTCCTACAAGTTTCTCTGCATCTTGAGCCAGTTGCTCAGCTTCTGTCAAGCGCTTTCGCCCTCTGATGGTTGGCGCTGCATGAGTGGTCTCTTCCACTCCATGAACCTCGTTCTGTGGCTGATCCACGTCCTGAAGCTCATCCTTAGGAACTAATAGCTCCTCATCTGCATGCAAGTGTAGCTCCCTCTCAAGCGAACATTTCATGGCTTTCTCCTCCTGAAATTTTATATCCCGTCGCACAACAGTTTTACCACTGTCTGGCAAATACACCCGATAGTTGTGGGGCGTATCAGTGTACCCCACAAATATCCCAACCTCTGCAGTCGGGTCCAACTTCTTTCTGGC
>APFE030656060.1:0-11679 GCA_000404065.3 Pinus taeda | reverse complement strand
AGGAGGTTCAGATGAACCTACAACGCAGTTCAGATGAGGAGATCTTCTAGGCCACGCAGGTCAATCTTTACTTCTGCAGTTGCAGCTTCAGTTTCAGTAGTTTCCGGTTTCAAACTAGGGCAGTCGATATCTTGCAAACCGTTCATCAGATTGACTTCATTCCACCACCAAAAGTTGCGACTTTCAGAGGAGGTTCAGAGGAACCTACAGCGCAGTTCCAAAGAGGAGATCTTCTAGGCCACGTAGGTCAATCTTTGGATCTGCAGTTGCAGCTTCAGGTTCAATAGCTTTCGACTTCACATGTGTGAGAGAGAGACCCATTTCTGCGCAGTAGAGAAGAGACTCATTTCTGCGCAGTAGAGAGAGAGAGATATGTGATGAGAAGAGTGAGTGCAAATGAGGAAAAGTCTTCTTATATTTATACACAACGTTGGTGTTTGAATAGATGTGACTGTTGGGCTTCTGAGCCTACATGAGTTGTAGGTTGGCTTGATAATAATTCCATAATCAAAATAAATTCATATCTCCATGAATACTTATCAGAATCGGATGATCTTTATATCAATCCTACACCTCTCGACGATTATTAGCTGTGAATAAGATGACCCACATGAAGTTTTGCCTTGGTAGCCAGTTTTAACACCTAATCTTTTGAACTGCTTCATTTGGTCATTGTCAGATCTAGATCCTATTGTTAACTGCTTGATCTAATTGCATTTGTAATTTTGTTGGCTACTTGGTCTAATTTACATTTGAGAAGTTCTTGTCTTTATCTCACTTGTGTTTTAGATTGAAGTATTATATCTCTAACAATTGGATCTCTTTAGCAATCTCATCTGCCATCATTTGAAATAATTGCTCGTGCTTTATTTCATAATTTGCATCTACTATATTTTCTCTTGAACACTCATAAGAATACACTATAATTGAAATGACATTCCTAAATCTTAATCAATAACTCATTTCACATTAAGAGCAATTTCTCTTAAAGCACTAGTATCACTGCTCTAATTGGCTTTGTTTCATTGAGTAATCTTTACATGCTTCATTGATCATTGTCTCCGCATAATTTTGTGCTCAAAGTAATCTTGATCATAAGTGGATTGGTGGATTGACAAATCTTAAGCCATTTCATTTTTGAAGCATCTTGTCCTAATTGTATCTCATTGAAGCATTGCATTAACATTTGCATATTAGATCCATGCTTGCATCTTTAAAATTTACCTTCAAGCATAAGCTTAGTTGATAGAAATTTTAGGAGCAACTTCCCTAACTGTCATCAATTCAATAAATTTGAGTTTAGAGAAAAGGTTCAAACACGTGACCTCACAATTCTCTTGTGGTTGAGCCTTTGAAATGAAGGCAGGTGGGATGTCAAGGAGCTTAGGTGGGTATCGTTAATGATGGGCTAAGCGCCTCCTTGACCTAGCCTTCTTGCAGTTCACCTCAGTCTTTACCAAGTTTTGAGGAATTGCGGGGAAGTTTTCACCATAGATTAGGCATTTAATTAAAATCAACCAAGATCACTTGCATCACACATAGTCTAATCTTGCATTCATTCATCTAACATTGTCCCATTTTGCACTTTGTTGATTTGTGAGCATTTCATCTTACTTGCAACATTGCATTATATTTCCCTTGCACTTGTCATTTGAATTACTTGCTCATTGGCCAATGATATTGTTCTATCTTTTCTAAGCATCTCTTTAAAGTAAAAGTTTTACTTACCTTGCAAATCTATCTTATTGCTTGTATTTCAATATTGTGCTATCTCTTGTACTAACACTTGCCTTGCAACATTACTATTCTTGTAACTTGAAATATTATTTTCATTTGCAAGTATTATATCTTTATTTGAGCATTGTTTATAAGGAACTGATCTCTCACACTATATCTTGTTGGATGTCATATTGATTTAATCGAATCTATCTTTTGATATCTACATTGCTCATTAATAATCATACTTGCTAATTTTTCCTTAATTCAAGTTATATTGCATGGTAATTGTCTTGCCCTTTGTCTCCTAGAACATGTTGTCTTTAACAAGTTTTCCTTTTAGAATCATCTTTAGGGACTATCCCCCTTAGCTTACCTAGGAGAGAGCTTAAATGAAGAGAGTTGGAAATAGATGATAGTCCCTTCTCTGGGCGTTGCGCCTTAAAGACTATACCTTGTGGGGTTGAAAACTTTTCCCACACTTAGGTGTACATCTTAGGCGACAACAGGTGCAACCCCTAGTTTTGGGTTCTTTTGCCCCAACCAACCCAACTTTTGCCCCAAATTGGAACAAATTGGGTTTTTACCCTATCATCAAGACTATAGCCTACAAGGTCGGATAGGTTATTTCATCCCTCATTAACCTTCAATTTGAAGAGGACATTACAAATATTCCTGTTAGGTTCCTATAGCAATAAGTTTCATTTTTCATCATTGACTGTGGAAGTGCCAAATATGTTCATCCTTGCATGCTGTAGAGGTTCCATATTTGTATACAGACAGAAAATTTTAAAAATATAAAGAGGGTATGCCTTAAAAGAATAATCAAAAGGTAAGAAAATGTTGGTCAGAAGAAAAAGAGTTAAAATGAACCCCAAACCAAGAGACCAAGAAAGTGGCCAGTCAAAATGTCATTGTTATCTTATTTACAAGTTCACCATGTGGAGATACTGCTGCTTATTACATTTGATGGGTGGCCCAACAATTAAATCTGGACCAGACCATGTTTGAATTGCTATTGTAGAATAGAGAAAGAATATTTGTCCAAACAGTTCAAGCTTGGTAGATGAGTAGATAGGTAGAGAAATTAAGGAGCCCAACTGCTTAATCTGGGCCCTTGGAAGAGATAAGGGTACATTTAGATAGGAGGGTAGTCAAAAGAAAAGAAGACAATCAAGGTTTGCAAGTTCAAGTGCATCCAATCCAAAAAAAAAAAAAAAAAGTTAGGTGTATTAGGCTGGTTAGGCAAGTTGAGGTTGCAGAAGCAAGTGTGTGATTATTATTTGTCTTGTCAAGAAGGACCCATTTCATCAATGACACAAGTACCAAGGCAGTGTTTGGTTGTATAAACAATGGAAGCACGACTAATTCCCCTTCATTCCCCCAGAAATCTCTGACTAACATCCCCTCAAGGACCTTGGGATTTGCCCAATAGTCCTGTTTCACTTCATTCTAGGACAAGTGCCAAGTCAAACTCTGAGTTTACTCAAGGAAAAGAAACCACATTTCTTATGTAAAAATCATCATTCCAAACTCCTTCCATTTCCCTATGCTTAAGTTTCATTCTACAAACTTGGCATTCACTCATGCAGTTTCGCTCCGCAAAGTCATATTAATTTCTGATTTTATTATTTAGCTCCCTAAGTTACTTTCCCACCCCTAGTTCTACAAGAAGCTATGTAAAAACCCCACAAAAATGTATTAAATATCCCACCCCATAGCAATATAGCTATATAACACAGTTTTGGGAAATATTTAGTCCATTTGGGACTAGTATTAACCCTTCCGCGTCCTAAACCTTGGAACTAATTTAACCTTTGGTTAAAATAATAACCATAGTCCACCCCCCCACTCATAAACCTTACTATTCTACCCTCCGCACTCATTTTTAAGTTTTTATTTAAATGTTTAAATCAAGCATTAAACTTCGCCAGCGCATACCCATAAAACCCACTATCCAAAGTTTGGGCGGGTCCCGCACCCTGAATCTGCACGCCACTCATCGTCGGCCCGCCTGCTGTCCGATGTCCTGTGCTTCAAATCCAACGGTGGGCGGTCTTTTTGCAAACCCCGATCTGTCAGAGATTAACGTCCGGGGAATGGGCGGTTTTACTGTTGTACCCCTGCCACGCGTCGTTCTCCCGGCGTGATCGGAGCCCCCCTCCCCAATAACGCCTAGGGGCAAAGGTGGTGCGGGAGAAAACCACAAACCGCCCTCCGACCCCTGACGTCAGCTCCCCGTCACCTCCGACATCATATCCGCGTTGGCCCGTTGCTGCTCTCTGCCGCTGCCACATCACCCCTTCGCGTCACTGCCCCACCAACGTGTCCTCTGCCACGTCATTGTCCGAGTCAGCATCCACGTCACCATGCCGTACCCGCTACCCGCTACCCGCCAAATGATGTCACGCTGATGTAATCACCAAAAAGCGCCAAAAGCACCAAAAGTCCCAAATTTTCATAAAATCACGCGAAAACGACCATTTTCCTTCATTTTCATTGGTCAGTTCGGGAGTGTTGTGCATGCCGTTTTACGTTGATTTGCTGCCCAAGCTCAAATTTAGTCATCCGAGCCACTGCCGCTTGCAATTTCAACTTCGCTGTTCACCGTCGAACCTGCTCGACCGCACTTAGCACCATAAAACTAGGTATTTGCCCAAAATTTCACCTGTTAACCCCTTTTTCGCCATTTTCTCCATTTTAGCTGCTTAAACACCTCCATATACCCAAACCAAAGATACTCCTGCACCTAAATTCTGCCTAAATTCACTGATAATTCCCCTGTTCCAAAAGAAACCCTGCAAACTTATGCCCCTCTGCAATTTCACCGTCAAAAAATTATTTTTCAGTTCGTTTGCCGGCAGAATCTTCATACTGCCCGTGCTTTGACCCCTTTTACCAAAATTCCTCTGCAAAATTCCACCTATTCGGCTCAAAAAACATTCTTATTCTCTCTGCAATTTGCCCCCACAGTTTATCAACCCAGTGAATTCATCAAAGAAAAGAAAAGACTGTTTGAACTCTGTAAATTTGCCTCTTTATCATAATTATAGACAGTGAAGGCTATTGCCATATTTAACTCAGTCTGCAGCTCCTTGACAAAGCCTCAGAGGCAGTTCTCAGTCTTCAGTGGTTGCACTAATCCTGGTTCTAAATATAAACACAGAAAAAACTTCAAGATGTCCACTCCAGCAGCTTTAAACATTGCTCCTATCAATGCACCTAACAAAGAGCTTGAAGCACTGCCTTTAGCTGATAGGGACTACCTCATTAAGGATTTGGTTGTAGACAGAAATCACTTGCAGACCTTCTGTTAGCTGAGAAATAGTTATTTGAGCAATAGTGACATGTATGGCATTTGGGAATCAAATTTGCCCATCTACTTCTTGCCCTCTGTAAATATTTTCCCTGAGATAATTCACCTCTGTGCTGAGAACTATGACCCAACTCAAAGGGTTGTCAAGTCTCCATCTGGGAGCATACTCTTCCATATCACTCCTGATTCCATTAACCAAATGCTAAATTTCAAGCAGACTCAGCTTTTGGTCCCTTTTTCTATGAAATACCTGCTGGATGAAGGCCCCAAACTCTCCAGCTCTGAGATTGCCAGAATTGCCAAGATATTCATGAGAGTAGACCGCCAACCTACAGAGCCACCTCCTTTCTTATATGTCAATTTCAATGAAGTAGGCAAGTTGCTTGTAGATATGATATCCTCTGTGCTAGGTTTCAAAACAAGTGAGCACATTGATGAAACAGTGTTGGTCCTATTGTCTCCATATAGCCTAGGACAGCCCCCTGTTGTCAAGTACAACTATGCCAAGTTCATTGCCAATAAAGTTCATGACCAACTAGTGAAGCTGGATAGGGAGGGAGACTTCAAATATTCATCATATATCTATCATTTGTTCATGTATTACTAGTCAAAATGTTTCCAATGTCCCATGAAGAAGTTAGATTCAAAGGGTGAAAGAAGGTCTGTTATCTTTTGGTCATCAGTCTTCCATCAGGTCCAAAACTCTCCTTACTCTTATTGTGAGTTTATTGACTAATTTGTTTACCCAGTCTCCTGTCTCTTGAAAAGAACTCCTCCTCCTAGATTATCATATGACATGAAGAAGATATTGCAGTTGTCCAAGAACTACAAAATAGGTGATTGGTATCTCTACCAAAATCACATTGCCATTAGGATCTATGGTTGTGAGCTCTGTCCCTACAGCCTCCCAAGATATGTACCCATGAGGTTGTTTGCCTTGGAATA
Organism: Pinus taeda; assembly: GCA_000404065.3. Taxonomy (NCBI): domain Eukaryota; kingdom Viridiplantae; phylum Streptophyta; class Pinopsida; order Pinales; family Pinaceae; genus Pinus; species Pinus taeda. Next base: position 5,702 of record APFE030656060.1, on the reverse strand, counting down.
TTATAGGCAACTCATCAATTCAGATCTCACTCATTTTCATAGTGCCAAGAAGAAAGCTCGTCTGAAATTCAAAGACCATCTAGGCCCCTTTATTATGAACAAGAAAGAAGGTTGGCAAGATGCTGATCAAATACTGGGGCAGAAACTCAAGCTAAAAAGGAATTTCTGGTGGGTCCCTTATGACCCCGATGGCTTTATCAGTACCAGAAAAGTAAAATATAGGCTGACATCATATGAACATTGTAAAGTCCCACAGATTGAGCAATTTGCTAATCAAGATGAGTGGGTGCTAGGCACATTAATTAAAGAACTCACTCAAGAAGAAATAATGGAGCAAAATGTCAAAAATTTGGAAAAAACTCTTGACTTGGATTCTTTTCAGCAGGTAACATTCAAACTGCCACACCAAGTTGGAGAGGGCACATCCACTGCTGTAGCTTCACAAGCTGCCCAGGAAACATCTACATCAGCAACAGGTACAACGAAAGGAAAAGAAGTGATGGATGCCGAGCAAGAAATAGTTACAGAACAACCTACCACCTCCAAGGAGCAGAGTCAGGGGCAAGCCCATCCACAGCAGGGTGAGGCATCACAGATTCTAGCCTTACAGACTCCTCTCAATGAGGAAAGAGGTAAGAAATGGGACAGGGAAGAGACCACACCTCCAAGTGGGTCAGCACAGCAACCAGAAGCCAAAAGACAAAGAATTGACCCTCAAGTTGAGGAAAAAATTAGTGAAGAAATCATAGAGAGTCCGAGGAGGGAGAGAGAAACAAGCCAGCAAATAGCTACCAGCTCATTCCAGCAGGAGCAAGGCAGGCAGCATAGTACGGAGGTGTCTTCCTCTAGACAGCAAAGCAAACAACCATCTGGCATTAAAGGAACTTTCATGGAAATCAAGGCCCAAAATGAGCTATTAAGAATACAGCTGTATGATCAATTCCTGAAAACAAACACCCTCCAAACAACAAAGATTGATGGCAGCTTATGATATCAAGGAGGAAAAGATGATTCTAACTCATTTTAAGCCTAAAGTTCCACAGCCCAAAACAGCTGCAGATTACATAAAGACAAACCTGGAAGTCCTCTCCAAGGACATACACCCAATGGACCAAATAGAGCTACACAAGAAAACAGGTGAAATGGTCTACGCCACTCTAGCAGACAAGGCTATGCTGGCACATCAACTAAAGGAATCATCGAAAAATACAAATACTCAATTGGATTTGGAGAGAATGTCTTCCTTAGCCAAAGATAACCGAATAAAGACATTAGAGGAAATTATTGTGGATCTAGGGCATGATCCTAAGGATCCCATGGGCATCAAGGCCCTTATGAAGAAGAAAGAAGATGATAATAGATATTGCTGCACTCAGAAAATAAGTGAAGCTGCCTGCAACTATCCACCCTCAAACTGCAGAGCTTGTGCAAGAAAAAGAAGTTGATGATACCATGGATCTGCTCATGAGGATGAATCAAAGAATAATACAGATGGAGGAAGAGTTGGAGAGAGCATTGCAAAGCAAGCAGGGAGAGTCGACCTCCCAGCCCCCTCAAACAGCCCCAACTATTGTCACTGTTCCTCCCACACAAGTAGCAGCAATCCCTCCTGCCATTTCAGCATCCACAACGACTACATCAACTACAGATGCTACAGCAGCAGCAACAGCAACAACAGGACCATGATCTAGCATGAGTATGGAAGAGATGATGAAAGTGGTCAAAGAACTAGAAGTTCAGGTCACAGAGGTGAAAGAGGCCAAAGAAAAGTTGGCCAAGCTATGACAAGTCCAAGATGACAGTGGCTGAGAAACAAAGAGAAATAAAACCCTTGGACAACAAAATAAAGGCCTTAGAAAAAGAGCTTACCTTAGACAAGACTCTAGCTGAAATCAAAAAGATTTTGTGGGCCAAAATTGGCCAAGCAATCACTGACCAATGGTGATCAATTCAGGCCATACATGAGCAAATCGAGTTGATAGGCCTAGCTCAATTTGAGACTCAGAGAGTTAGAGCAGCGTTGGGAAATATGCCCGAGCAAGCCAATAAACTAATTCATTTCCTGAACACCCATACCAAAGAGGAGTTGGCAGCATTAGACATCAATAGCAGGACAAATACTATTCTGACAGCAAAAAAGGTGCTGACCATGAAAAATTTTGTGCAGAATCTAGAGAGAGTGCCAGGAAATGCAGGCAAAAATAAATGACTTCAAGATAAAGATGACAGCACTGCAGACCAGAGGATTACCCAACCTATTGACTAGTGTTGGAAAACTACTGTCCTGTGAGCAATATACTATCAGAATCAATAACTATGTTTCCAATCAGATTACAGCATCCTCAAGTACCTCAGAAGAAGCAGGACCTCCCTCTGGACAATCTCTTTATGATAAATTAGAAAACCTGTTTTACATTGAGCATGAAATCAATCATTTGTTTGAGGTCCCACCCAATTTTCATAGATACACAGAGGCTGATGAAACACTCATAAAAATACAAAGACATAAGTTGCCTCCTGAGGATTGGTGGCAAGCAATGCTGGAAATTTTGCGCAAGTAATTTCGGTCTTTTTCCTCTTTTTTCAGCCTCAAATTTTGGTTAGCTACAGGTCAACAAAATTGAGTACGTAGGCACCAAACAAAGCATAAAGGCAACAGGTAGAGGAAGTCGAAACAGTGACTCAGCAAAGCACTAGGACAGCAAGCCCAAAAATTGCAAATTAAAGGCACAGCCTCAGCCGACTCAGTTGGTCCAAAAAGTCAAATTTCTCTGACAAAATAGACAACTAGCACACTAATATTTACTGTAGCATTCATTTCTTCCATCTACTTCCTTTGAAGAGTTGGTGGTGAAATTTATTGGATGGAGACTCATCAACTAGATATTTTATATCTCATTTTTGTATATATACCTCCCCATAGAATGTATTAGGGGTTGGTGATTTTATTTCTGGACTGCGCTGTAAACTATCACACTGTTTTAATACAAATTGCTGTTGAAGTTCATTGTCTGAACTGTCTGAAGGTGGATTGGATGTTCTGGGATCCACTACAGAATTCTTGTGTCATTCTATGGAACAATAAGTTATTCTAAACTGTGTTTTATGTTCTCTATATTCGTAAATTTCATATATGTTTCATAATCTTGATAACAGAGAAGAAGAATAGCACAGGATTTGTTTTAACGCACCCTGTGTTCAATCTCTGCTATTAATTACGTTTTCTTCAGGATTAGTCATAAATATGAATTCTTAACTGCTCATGTTTGCACTAATTCCTTCATTTTGAATACTGTTTAGGAATCCTTAATTGCTCCTACATAATATTCATACACTTTCCCTCTGCCAATATAATGAAAGATTCTTGATTGCCTTTCATTCACTGACTTCATTTCAACATTTCCAGATTTGAAAATTGTTCCTAGGTTGCCTATCCTGCTCTGTAGCATTACCATTTCACCAAGAAACACTTTCAGCTTTACACTTTCAGTGACTCCATTGCCCAATGGAATAAATGTTTTATAATTTCACCCCAACTCTGTTTAAAATCACCATCCAACAAACTCAAATCAAAACCCTGTTCATCACAACTAGCCTAAAATACTCCAAAACAAAGCTAAACTACAAAGAGAGAGCCCTCTTTGGTTGCAGGTAGGCTAGGACCTGCAGCTAAAAGATTGGTTAGTGGTTACCTCGGCCGTATTCCCTCCAAGAGGCAGGGAACAACTTGAGTGATAACATCATTGGCGACTCCACTAGGGACTAATCAGTTTCCCTATTTCAAAGTATTCAAAGGAGATATCAAGCCTCCTATTTTCCAAAAGAATTTTCTGTGAAACATTGTCTAAAGCTGTGATTGAAAACATTCCCAGAAAAACACCAAAAAACGAATTTGGAAGCTGGCTCCAAAGAAGAAAACTCGTTACACAAGGTCAAACCCTGACCCAGATCCTCCAGCTGTTTTTGAAAATCCCAATTTTATCCCTAAGATCCTTAGGAAACAAGAGCTACAAGAAGATTTTGTTGATTCAAGTCCTGAAGCAGTTCAGCAAAGCTATATTCCAACCCTTGCTAAAGCTTCAGTTCGTCCTCACATTACTCCTACTTCTCCTAGTTCTTCATCCACTTCTCAAAGCACCTTCTCTAAACCTCCATCTAATACACATATATCTACCACCGTCCCTGCTCTTCCAACTATCCTATTTCTTCCTGTTGTCCCATTTATCCCTGTAAATATGGCAAATTGTTATGCTCCTTTACAGCTACCTGCAAATCCAGGGGCTATGCCTTAGGATTATCAAAGTAAGATCACTTATTTTGATGGTACTGGCTCCCATACAGCCCAACAACACACTAAGAAAATGCAAGATTATTTTGAAAATTATGAAATTGATGATAATGATGTGAGAATGAAAATCTTTGTCTAAAGCCTAATTGGTGATGTAAGGACTTGGTTTAGAGCACTTGTTCCAAATTCTATAGCTAATCCAGATGCCCTTTACCAATCCTTTTTAAACAGATGGGAAAAGAAGAAGGACCCTTTACACATTTTAACTGAATATGACAATTTGAAAAAGGGTCCACAAGAAACTGTCCAAGACTATTGTGCAAGGTTTAATAATGTATACAATGCCATTCCTTAGAACCTTAGACCTCCTCCTGACTTAGCTTTAATCAAATTCCCTGATGGATTTGATCCTGACATGGCATATCAATTGAGGGAAAGATCCCCTCCCAGCTTAGCAGACATGCAGAATATAGCTGTTAGTGTGGAGGAAAACCTGATTGCTAAACAAAATCGGGCTAGAACTGAAAGAAGAACAACATTCAAAGAAGAACCTTCAGCATTTGAGCAAAAACTTGATGCAATCATCAAGGGGATGGACAGACTTGGAGATAGAGTGGAAACCATTGAAAGAAAATCATCATGGGAAGGTCAACAAAGTAACACTGCAAGAAACCCAAACTTTAGAAGAAATCAAAATCCAAACGCTGGAAGGGCTGGCCCCGACCAGAATATCAGACCTCCCTTTCAGGAAAACTATGCTGAAGCCTCAACATCTAGTGAACCAACAGACGACCCTCACATCAACTTAATGGGTTTAGATAGCGAACAACAAATTTTTCTAACCCAAGATGATCAAGAGACCCACAAATGTAACTAGTTGCAAACCAAATCTGGAGAGTCATTTGATTTCAGAGAAGGCTATGATGCAGCAGTCTATGAGGTTCATAAACAATACAAATTGAGAAGCAGAATCATAGATGTACTTCAACCTACCAAGCTGAAAGATACTAAATAGCCTAAGAAAACAAAGGATAAAGCTGTCCCAACATAACCCTCTAATAAAGTAGACCCAAAAGAAGTTACCGTGGAAGATGTATCAGACCTACAGCCTTCAAGCAACTAGTCATACACCTCCCATTCTCCAACAGAAGCTTTTAATAACCCTCTAGAAAATAATTTCAAATCAGATGTACCTCATAATAGCACTCATAATCAAGAGAAGGTCAACGAAAACTCAGCTGAAAAAGAAAAGCTTGCTGCCCAAAATATAAAGATTCAGATAGCAAAACCTTTTAACTTAGAAACAGAAATTGGCAAGCTGAAAATAGCCATTCCTCTCTCTGAATTGGCCAAACATGAAGTTTACAGACAACAAATCAATACTTCACTGCAAATATCAGAGAATAGGGATGCG
>APFE030656058.1:0-12267 GCA_000404065.3 Pinus taeda | reverse complement strand
AAATTGCCTTTCCCCAATTTTCCACCAAAACCCTAAAAATCCCAAATCAAACCTTTTTATCAGTTTACTAGCCTAAAATCAGTGTTGTTTATTGGTTACCTCAGCCCGTTGAAGACCTTTTGCCGAGATAGATAGGAGAGAGCCCTCTCCTGCCCCGTAGGGCTAGCTACGAGGCTAAGTGGTTTGATGTTGCCTTGGAGTTTACCTTTTTCAGCCTGAGGTGAAATTTCAAGCTCTAACACTCTCAATGAACATATTCAACCAGAACAAAAATGGAAACCTTAGTGGGAAAGGAAACACTGGCCAAAAATCTCCATCTTTCTATGGCTCATAATGCACAGGAAAATTCTCACTTGGGATAATCTTAAAAAAAAGGGATTCATTGGACCTTCCAGATGTAACCTATGTCAGATAAATGAAGAAATAACAAATCATTTGTTGAATGAATGCCCCTATGTGAACAAGCTCTGGAATTGGGTGCTTCTAGTCTTCAAAGCCACGGATCGGGATCCGTCCTCAATTCTTAACACCATTGAAAATTTGCGATCCTCTCTCTCCCCAAACCCCCCTGTTAACAAGGCTTGGAACCTCGCTCTAAGAATCAGATGTTGGGCACTTTGGAAGGAAAGAAATGTCAGAATCTTCAAAGGAACCTCTGATCAAAAGGAAATCACCCTCTCTTTTGTTAAGAAAAAAATTCGAGAATCTGTGGCCTCCTCCATTCTGCATGGTCCCATCGAACCTCCCAGCTATTCGGACTTGAGCATTCTAACCCTGTTAGATCTTCATCACACTCCTACCCCCATTGCCTCCACCATCTCTAGAAACAGAGGACCTGTTGTCACTTGGTCTTATCCAGAGACAGGAACCCTTAAAATCAACTACAATGGTGCAACAAAAGGCTTTGGGGGGGTCTTCAAAATTTCTCAGGGGGAAATTATAAGGCTTTATGAGGGAAACGATGACATCTCTACCAATAATTCGTCTGTTCTCGCTCTGGAACACGAGATTTCCATTGCAAAACATTACAATTTGAGGCCTTTGATCATAGAAGGAGATTCAACCTTGGCGATGCAGGCAAGCAGGAAACTTCAGTAGGGTATGGACGTTGCCAAGGTGTCTGACAACTGGAGACTAAATACAATCCTACAAATAATTTTAAAAAATATAGAAAGCATGGAGGAGCTTCACTTCCAGGTTGTCAGACGAGAGGGGAACAAGTTGGCGGACAGGTTAGCAAATGAGGGCAAGACGGGTAACTACCGGTTATGGTCAAGGTCTTGGTAGGGCCTGGAGTACGGTGATCTCCGTTAGCAATGAAAAGGATAATAGGAAAAGCATTAATTAACCATCTGATTATATCTTGTCACTTCAATGATGGAGAAAGACATTTGAAAGCCTGCAGTTTTGAGGATTATCTGCCCCGTGCCACATTCCTTTTGAAAGCAGTACCAACTAAACCTTCTGCAGATCTGATCTCCCACATGGTCGCTGTCCTTCTTTCTTATCAATCTTGCGTGGTACCTTCCCCACCACCTGACGCTAGTATCTCACACACTCCACCTTCATTCCCCTCTATTGATCTCCCACCTTGAGGATATCCTGCCCCTAGTAATCCCCCCCCTCACCCTCCCCTCCCCGTCATCTTCCTTGTTCCGGTGCCTTGTCTTTCTTGCTCCCCCACCATTGCAAGCCCATTGTCTACCCCTTCCCCTCTCATGGCGCCCAAGTGAAGTTCCAGTCCGGCCCCCACTCGGGGGCACGACCGTGGTCGTGAATCATCGCGCTGGAACACCTTAGGCCCTCCTCCCACTACTCGTGCAAAGTCTTCTACTAGGCGCGTGGCTCTTAATTTCTCTGTTGCTGTGAACCCTGAAACCCAGGAAAGAATAGCGAATTTAGAGGCTCAAGCCAGAGCTCTAAGAAGAGGAGTTTCCTCGGAAGAACTAACATCTGACTTCGCATGGATCCCAGACGCAATTCTCTCAAGAGCAAGGAAACATCTCTATATGCATACCACTGATCTTTGGAGGCAAATGAAGACTATCCTTGGCCTGGCTATGCAGGAGTATGCAAAGAAGTCAAAGGTGGTGGAGGAAAATATTGATAACCTTACCAACAAATTTGTGGTTTACGTGGAGTTTGTCCACCACTACCAATTTGTCACAAGAGACTCTCCACACTACACTATTTTAAAGAAATGGGCTACCGCAAAAATGCATTCCCTTGCTGACGACTCCCCTAGTGTGAAGAAAGAAGTGGCGGGTGCTTCCTCCAGCTGCCCGACAGCAATGGCGTCGCAGGAAGGCAATACCCAAGAACAATCAATTAGCCTGGAAGATGACCCGGTCATCGCCAAATCCCTAATGCGCGTGGCAAGCTCCTTTTTGTCTCTTCTCCCCTTTAAGTTCATGGTCACTGTAGAGAAAGCGACGACAAGTTTGGCACAGAAAATAAAGGCCTTGGGAACAAACAATTTATGTTCATCTCAATACTCTGGTTTCTTTTTGGAGTCAACCTTCGTTTTGATTTCCGAAAGTTTTCTCGGTTCTAACTATTGTAAATCTCACAGAAAATAGAGCTTCCTTTCTGTTAAGCTTTATTGTAATTATGTCAATATGGCTGCCAGTTTGGCCAAATTCGTTGGCTCTTGTGTTGGAGCGCAGTCTCGCACAATCCATTTCTTTTAAATACTACCACTATACAGTAATATAATACATCTTATTTAAAAAAAAACATAAAAAATTATTTTAAAAAGATGAAACATGAAAAAAAAAATTAAAAAAAATTAAGCAATTATAAAAACTTAAAAAATTAAAACAAACTTTCAAAAAATTAAAAAATTTTAAAAATTTAAAATGTTAGTAAAATATAAAAAAAAACACATTAGAAAAAAGAAAAAAATAAAAAAATAAAAAATAAAAAAAAACAAAAACAAATTAAAAAAAATTACTTAAAAAATAAACAATAAAAAGATATTATTACAAGATTTTTAGAATATATATATATATATATATATTATTTAAAGCTTTTATTTGTTTGAATTTTTTACTTATGGACTATTCTTTGTTTAATTTTTATGCTTGAATGTTTTTGTTGGTTTTTTTAATAATTTATTTATTTAATATTTGAATTTTTTTTATTTTATTTTGATCTTTTGGCCGTGCTTATGTTATAATTTTTTTTTTAGTGTTTTGTTTTAATTTAATTAATTTATTTTACTTGTTATTTATTTATTTTTTTGTTTTAACTTGATTTTTATTTTGTTGTTGTTGTTGTTGTTGTAGGGTTGCGTTGATGCTTGACTAGTAGCATGACCCTAATATGTGTCAATTTGATAGTTGATTTTTAGATTTTTCGTTAGAATAGATCGTGTCCACCCCCACTGTATGCCAATTTGAAGGTTGATTTTTAAGTTTCTATTGCAATGTGTCAAGTCCTTCCCCATTTTGTGTTAATTTGATGGTTGATTTTTATGTTTTCATTTTAATGTGTCAAGTTGTCTTAGACTAAGTTTTTAAGATAGCTTCTCTGGATCTAGGTGCTCGCATGAATGAGGCCACGTGCTCCCAAGAAAAATGACAATGCTCTCCACTTGGCAATAACCATCCTCTAGGTCGTTTCAATGGCCATTAAATTCCTTAGCGATTAAGGATTGTCCTCCCGCGCCCATCCCTCCACTTCACTTGTCATCCCTGAGCATATATCTCTTTGCAATATGAAGTCCTTGCACTTCATTCCTTTGGTCATTTTACTCAGAGCTTTGTATCTCAGGCTGGTCAATCTCCCTTTCATGGTCTCTGCTTCTACAAAGCCTCACTCCATGTCCTCAGCTTCCTGCAAATTCGTTGTGAATAATGAAAGAGGTTGGGGGCACCGAGCGAGCAGGGGGAGGGGAAGAGCCCCCCCACCACCTTCAACAACAACATTTCCTTGACCCTATTTGACTTTGGTATCCCTCCCCATATCCCTCCCCACATCGAACTTCAAGTGCTTGAATCTGAGGAGGCTGAGACGAGTCGTGGCCAACCCACGCTTTGGGCTCTCTGCAACCTCCTGGCTCGCCAGCTCAAGGAAAGGGAAGGAAAAGTCGAGAGCCACTGGTTGGATTACAGATTTTTCGCAAAGTTTTCAACTTATCATAAACATGCCTCGTCCTCCCTCAAAAGGCTTGCCAGAGACTTGAGTATCGACTTCCCTCCCAATGTGTCTTCCCCCCCCCCTCGCTCCCTCGCCTTTGAATTCTCCTCTTGTAGGCTTGACCTCTCCCCCAATTACCTTAGCCCCTGCTCATCATCCCTCTCCCATCTGCAGATATGTTGACCATGCTCCTCCTCCCACTGTGAATGTTCCCCCCTCCTCCCCTCCTTGTCCCAACCGCTACAACTGCTACATTCTCGACGAGTTTCTAGGAAAAACATGTAACACTCAGGTGCAATGCAACTCCAGTGTAACTCTTCCACAGGTTGGCGTTAACCTTTCAAGCTCTATGGTTCACCTCAGGTCAGTCTATCTTGGCCTTTTGGTTCCTTCGGTTTGGTTTATGGGTAGATGGCTCAGTGCCACTAGAATCATAGGATGGAATTTTTCTTCTTGACAATCCTTCTCAATTTTGTAAGCATGACTTCTATCTCTAGTTTCCCCTCCCAGGGGCAGAGAATTTTTTGTGACTTCTTCTCTGGTTTCCCCGCTCAAGGGAAGAGTATTCTGATGGGCGAGAGGCACAATTTCCCATGTTCTCAAGTATGTACACTTTGTATTTTCCATTGTTAATATAATATAAATACACGTGCTTACATTTTTTTTTTTAAAGAGATATACTTTTAGCATTTAAAAAAAATACCCTTGGTGTAATGTTTTTTTGATTTAGCTATTCATTTTAAAGGTTTTTTTAGTCATGATTTTTGTTTTTGAAATATGTTGAAAATTTAAAGTTTTTTACACATGATATTTGGTTTTTTGTCCCATGGTTGAAAAAAGTTGAAATTTTAATATTTTTGGCATCGTGATATTTTATCTTTAATGCAATGCTTGAAAATGTCAAACTTTTAAGGTTTTCTGGAGTCATGATATTTATCTTTAATGCCATGGTTGAAAATTGTTGAAAATTTCAGGTTTTTTTTGTAGTTGTGATATTTTGTCTTTAACATTATCATAAAAAACTATTGGAATTTTAAGGTTTCTTGGAGTCATAAAATTTTATTTTTAATGCCCTTGCTAAAAAATATTGGAATTTTAACAAAAACAAGTTTTGACGCAACATCAACACTTTTCGATTTCGGGGTGTTTTTTCATGTTTATTGCACAAAATTTTTAGTTTTTAATGCCATTATTAATTTTTTTTTTTAGGATTTTATACCAGTAAAAAATAAAAAAATGTCTTGATGTTGGTGTTGATGCAACATCAACACTTTTCATTTTGGGGTGTTTTTTCATGTTTATTGCACATTGTTTTTGGCTAGAGTTCTCATTAAGTTGGTAATTTAGTTAGGATTGGTAGGAAGGTTTCAATCTACACCAAAGGAGACAAGTGCAACAAATAAATATTTACACATCTCAATGACACATTAGCCTTTGGCTTGTGACATTCAAGAAGTAAAGACTTCACTTTAACAACATATACCAATGCAAATTGGGTAGGAAGTATTGATGACAAGAGAAGTACGAGTGGAGGAGCATTATTTCTAGGCAACTGTCTAGTATAATGATTGAGTAAGAAGCAAACTTCAATCTCTCTATCCATAATAGAAGCTAAATATAGTGCAACAACAGTGTGTTTCACACAAGTTGTCTATCCGAAGCGAAAATTGAAGGATATCAAGGTAGAATATGATCAACAATTCTCAATATTCTATGACAACACAAGTGTAATCAACATTTCAAAGAATTTCGTTGTGCACTCAAAGATGAAACATATTCCCATCAAGTACTGCTTCCTAAGAGAACAAGTGGCCAAACAAAGTGTCAAGCTAGAATACATTGCCACCAAGGAACAAGTTGCATATATTTTTACCAAATCCTTTCCAAGAGAAACCTTTGAATATCTCATACAAAAGATGAGAGTGATATCCCTCTCATCTTTTTAGTAAAACAAAGTGTAAGCCCAGGGGGAGAAACCTTTGCCATTGATGTCAAAGGGGGAGAAGTTATAGACATAGGAAGAATTGCATGTACAAAGAGAGTTGCAGGTAGAGGGAGTACTATAATATTGTTGTAAAATTGACTAAGCATTGCCATTAATGACAAAACGGGAGATTGTTGGAAATATTGTTGTCATTGATGTCAATGACAAGGGGAGACCACTGATGTCCAAATAAATATTGCGTGATGGAGATTGTGAAAATATTGTTTTTGAAGCTTTGATGCTGAGTGTGAATACCCTATCTTTGAAGGCCTTTTTACTCTAAAGACCTAGGTCAAATGGGAGCAGAAGATATATATGGTTGAAAAGCTTATTTCAAGACCTTTTCAAGGGTATATGGAACTCCCTCTAACTACATATGAATGAGAAGATGTGAGGGATTTTGTTAGGTCATCCTAGTTAGAAAGTACAAGTCAACTCAACTATTTTTTACATGTTGGCCCAATAAGTGAACAAAACAACACTATAAATAAAGGATAGATGAGTGTATTTTAAGAGTATCCAAGCAAGAAGATTAAGTAAAAGTGTGGAAAAGAGATCCAACGTTTGCAAGAGAAGCTGAGGAGTATTCTTTGGGCTTAAAGGTGCACAAGAGGAGTCTAAGGAGTTTTATTGGAGTGTTAAGGGTGTGCTTGAAAGACTAAGGTCTAAAATGCCATGAAATGCACTATGGGATTTTGATGCTATGAAATGCACTATTTAGGGTGTAAAAACCAAAATCCATACTATATTTTTTTTTTACAGCAAAATACAACCAGAAGAGAAACACATTAGGAATTCATTTCAGGAAACATAACATAACATTTACATACATTTAACTAAGACCAAAATAGTATTGCAACACATATGTACTGTTCACCAGAAGACGAGACTCTGCTTGCCTTGCTGTTGCTAGTATTTCCTTGCTATCAGTCACCTCCGCGAATGAATGGCCATGTACTTGATTCGAATGCGATGACCCACCGGTTAACCTCCCAGCCTACTCCTTGGGTACTCTTCTTCCCCGCGGACCCTCGAGCTGCAATGGGGTTGTACAATGGAGGATTGCAATAGCTGGTAGAGGAGAGCACTCCTTGGCTCAAGAGTCCCCTCTCTAAAATCCTCTACCTCACCAAAATCACTATAGGATCGTAATCACTGCTTTGACATCATCTCATCCATCCAACAATAGGGTTCCCAAAAAAAGTCCCTTCTCTCATGGCTTGCCCCTTCTTTTATAGGAGTCCTCATAGGTGACACTTGGCATGTCATGCATAATTAGTTATTTTTTATAATTCAATAGTTTGATTATTCACCCACCCAAGTGTCACTCTCTCATCATGGGTCTCCTAAAATTATTTACTTAAATTTTAATTTAAAACTAATATTTTCCTCACCTCAACAAGATTCCTATTTCTTCTCCTAGTTGCTTCTTTATCCCCCTTTCTATTCCTTAATTTGGGTTCATTACTAAAGTCAATTAATGAGTCAAGATTTGATCCCCTATCTACCCCCCCAATTTAACTCAAGTTATCTCTTAGATGGATATTCTTATTTTGGTTGTTGCCACATGGAGGTTCTCTGCATTTCTCTAAATTTAATTTATTAATCTTATTTTAATTCACCTTCCTCTTCTCTTAATTAAGCTTAATTAGTTTAAGATTAATCTTTATCCTTAAAATTATGTCCCTCTTTCCCCTTTTACCTAATTAAACTACATACTCTACCTAATATTTTCCAACATGGGGAGGGTAGAGTTTTTAAGATAAAATATTTTATTTCTTCCTATGATCCTCTTAACCCAAGTTTTATTCTTGATTTAATTACCTCAGTTTCTAACATCATCATTTACCCTTGATGTAAATTTACCTAGTTTTCATTTCTTGATTATATTTATTAATTAATTCATTTTTAATGATTCCAAGGTGCCAAGTTTGGGTCGTGCCCTTCAAGAACTTCCTTTGAAGCTCCAAGGGTGCCACGCCTAACAATTTATTTGTGATGCCAAGGGTGCAAAGTTGGTCGTGCCCTTCAAGAAATTCCCTTGAAGTTCCAAGGTGCCATGCCTAAAATTTTATTTGTGATGCCAAGGGTGCCAAGTTGGTCGTGCCCTTCAAGAAATTCCCTTGAAGTTCCAAGGGTGCCACGCCACTTGCCCTTCAAGCATTCAGTGACTACGAGGGGAAAGTATAGGTGCAACGTCATAGACCGCTATCATCTCTTATGTTGCCTGCTATAGTGAGACTAATGGTGTCGGCGATCAAGGAATCCACCTTGATGCGCGCCCCCAGTAAAATCCTCATGAGCGACCCAACTTGGGGACATGTCCTCATGGCATCGTGATTTTCAAGGCGAAGGTGTTTCAACACTTCCAGCCCAAGTCACGGCGGGTGTGCTAGTGGGTGAGATCAGGGACACTGTCCCACCCCTCCCATGTAGTTCCATCTACTTGTACAAGCCCATCACCCATATGTGAGTCATTCGGCCAAGCAACTAATCTGTGCCTACAACCATTAACATATCATCATAATATCAATAAACGTATATAGCAGGTTTCAAAATCGACTTAGAATATCAAAGATAAAATAATATAAATTTTCATCAAACCAGGTTTCACCAACTCGTCATATGCGAGTGCCTCTGATGGTTTCCTGCCATACTCAATAATCATCAGTAACAAGGTTTCTCAGTGTTAGTCATTGTCATAATAGCATCATTAACATCACCTAGTCAATTGCATCATTGCTTATTGTGAACCAGAACTAATGCAAGTAGGTAACATGGGGGCACATCCATCATGGCTATCATCATCATAACATCAATGGAAACATACCTATCCATCAAAGCTATTATCATCATGATATTAGTAGAGAGCATACATATCCATCGTTGCTACAATCATCATAATATCAATAGATACATACATACCCATTAATGCTATCTTCATCATAATATCAATGGAAAACATACATAAACATCACAACCACTAATAATAGATTCATATGTCCAGATCGTCATCCTGAGGTCCTCAAAGAATAAAGTGTGGGCCTTAGGGCTAAATAAATGTTAATGACATACCATTGGCAGTCAACTAGAGCGGGGCACTACATAGGGGTTGTGATGTTATGAAGTGCACTAGTTTGGGGTTCTATTTTAGGGAATGATACTATAATGTTTGATATAGCGTGAAGGCTAAATATGGTTGGGGTTTGAAGCTATGTCTAGGGTATGAAGCAAGGAGAGGCACTGGAGCATGGCAATTAAGGGTATGAAACGACTGTGAAATGCATAAGTATAAGCATACAAGTGAAGTCAAAGGTACTCTATGTACGAAGACCTTACGTTGGTGCCTATACAAGTCTTGCTAAATTGGTGCTTAGCCAAGGATATTGGGGTCTTTAGTAGATTTGTGCCTAAACAATATCTTGTTGAGTTGGTGCTCAACTAAAGAGATTGGTGTCTCTAGTAGGCTGGTATTTACAAGCCTTGTAATAGTAGGCTAATGCCTATAGACATTTATAAATATAAGCTTTTATAGTTTTCTCTTGCAAGGGTTTCTACGTTAAACTCTATGTACTATGTTTTGAGTTTACATGCATTTAATGTTTTGAAGTTAATGAATGGTTGATGGATTCTCATTTAAAATTAAAAAAATGGATCTCATATTGATTCACCCCTCACCCCCCTTCTCAGTATAAGCATAACTTCAACACAATGAACCATTCCACAAGTTAAATTTAAGTATCATTACACTCTTGTTTTCCCACTAACTTGTTGGTCAAACGACCATTATCTTGGCGATTTTTCTATGATATATTGCAAATTTACAAGTTAGAATAGTAGGGATGAAGACTAGGGACATCCCTCTAAGGTTGACAACCACCAACCCAAACATGGAGCGAGATTTTCTTAGCGACAATTGGGGCAAATTCTCCTATTTGTTTGTCATTTACTGTTGACTCTCAAAGGTCGTAATATTCATAAGGAGTGTAGAAATTAGTGCTATAGTTCCTATAAGTCCATAGAAGAAAGATGAGCTATATGAATCAACGTAATGTATGAGTTATGTCATTTTGACGGGTCAACAATGTTGTTAAGACACCACTAAACTATATTATAACTTTTTGTTATGTTACCTACGATTTCCAAGGTTGTGACTCGTGTCTACTATGAATAGATGTTGTGGTTCATTGCAAGTGTACATTCATAATTCAAATTCAATATATTCTCTCGTACACTATGGATTTTCATGCCTTAAAGCATCAAATACATATTTCAAGTGGGAATGTGACTCTGTAGGTTTTAACCCCGTACAGAAATTACCTGCATACGAATTCTAAATCACATGAAAAATAAAAATGCGAGAGCATAACACATAAAACACATATACATAGAGATTTCCCACTGGATACCAAAACCGGGATTACCAGCTTGATTTTTCATTATGTTCCTTTCAATGTTACAATACATATTTATACATGCCGAAGCATCAAATACCATGGACCGAAAACCATCGCGTCCAATACCATGGACCGAAACCCATCGCGTCCAAAAAACATGTGCAAAATCATGCACAAAACCATAGGTGGGTCCGCCCAACCTAACATAGGGTCCAAAACCAAAATTTTCCGGGGCGCTGCCCCAGACCCCATAAAGTGGGGTTACGGGTACCCCTCAAACCCCCTGTTAACTATGTGAAAGAATATAACACAACCCAACAAACTCCCACTTGTTGTTTTCTTTCCACAGGGGGCCACAGGAGAGCTTATAGTCATTTTTCCAGCCCTGAAACGCCCATTGTTTCTCTACACCAAGAGAACTTTTTAGAGCTCACAGATTTTGTCAATGCATCTGCAGTATTCTTCAAAGTGTCCACCTTTACCAGCAACACCTTTTTGTCTTCTATCATATCCCTCACAAAGTGATACTGAACATCAATGTGCTTTGTCTTTGAATGATAAGCAGGGTTCTTTGCCAAGAAAATTGCACTTTGGCTGTCACAGTCTATCCTTATAGCTCCCTGTACTAACCCCATACTTGAACACAATCTCCTCTGCAACCAAACTACTTCCTTGCTTGCATGAGTGGCTCCATGTATTCTGCCTCTGTAGTTGATAGTGCCACTACAGATTGTTTCTTACTCATCCAACTGACTGCACCTCCAAATAGGTTAAACACATACCCACTTGTAGATCTTCTCTGATCCAGATGTCCAGCCCAGTCTGCATCAACAAAGCCATGGATATCCAACACTCTGTCCAATCCTGGTCTTCCTTGGTAGCACAAACCATAATCACTAGTGCCAGCAAATACCTGAAAACCCGCTTCACTGTTGTCCAGTGCTCCTTCCCTGGTTTTGACATAAACCTGCTCAATACTCCCACTGCATGTGCAATGTCTGGTCTAGTACAGACCATTGCATGCATCAAGCTACCGACTGCACTTGCATATGGAACACGGGACATGTCCTCTTCCTCTTCTTGTGTCTTGGGACACTGTTCAGCAGATAACCTCACACCTACAGGAATAGGAACCTTCACCGGTTTACTATCCTGCATATTAAACCTCTGTCGTATTGTCTCGACATACTTCCTCTGGGTTAACCAAAGCTTCCTCTTTGCCCGATCTCTTTTAATTTCCATGCCCAAAATATAGTTTGCAGCACCGAGATCTTTCATGTCGAATTTGGAGGACAATTGGGTGTTCAAATCCTGGATAATTTCTTTGTCATTTCCAACCAACAACATATCATCCACATACAAGACCAGATAAATAACACGGTCACCAATTAATTTAAAATACACACAATGATCTGCTTTGCTTCTGGTGAAGCCAAGTCCCCGTATAAATGTATCAAATTTCTGATACCACATCCTTGGTGACTGTTTTAACCCATACAGAGACTTCTTTAACTTGTAAACCAGTTCTTTCTTACCCTTCACCGCAAAGCCTTCAGGTTGCTTCATGTAGATTTCCTCTTCCAAATCCCCGTGAAGAAATGCTGTCTTCACATCCATCTGTTCTACCTCAAAATCAAAAGTAGTACTAACAAATAGAAGTAATCTAATATAAGTTACCTTGGCAACAGGAGAAAAAATATCACCAAAATCAATTCCCGACACTTGGGAATAACCTTTTGCTACCAA
>APFE030656056.1:0-12237 GCA_000404065.3 Pinus taeda | reverse complement strand
CAGATGAATCTTTATTCTTGAAAAACTATCATGAGTTCCTACAGAAATTGGAAAATTTTCAGTATATAGCTGCGTTTAGGGTTTCAATACTCCGAATGTTAATCTCGTGCAGGTCTGCGTTAATTTTGATTGAATGTTGTGTGTCTGTTCACTAGAATTGCAGCGTGGAATTTGTTGTAACTTGGGGTTTGTTTGTTGTCACTTCTATAGGGTTTGATGTCAAGACGTCATGTATAATCCCAATTGGGAAAAAATCGATTTGAGGTTTAAAGTCTCAGGCATAAATTACTACAGAAAAAGACTGCAAATGCTTGCCAGCTCTGTGACAATGCAAGGCTTTATTTCCGGTTAATGGCAAGTGAGTGCCTCTACCGACGACCCTAGTTTGATCTTTTGGTCTGGACCATATTGACAAGTATAACGACTCAGGTCAGAGTTGCTTGAATCTACAATGTTGAATTCAACCCTTGAATCACTTATGTTGATATTTTCGCTGTTGGGGTTGAGTGAGATAGAATTGTGTATGTTTTTGAAGTAACTACCGTAGAACCAGTCAGATCTAAAGATATACCAGAACTTAGCTAAGTATTTTAAAACTAGAGCTAAAAAATAGTGTATTTTAAAACTAGAACAAAAAAACAGTTTCAGACCAAATACAACAAACTCACATTCGGATCGCAGGTAGCGTTGGGTTCGGGGATGTTAATGCCCCAGGTTTTCAGAGAACTCTGCAAGCTGTCCACGCATGTTAGGCAGCCAAAACAGGGTAGCAACGGCTCCTATCAAGAAGCCCCTTTCAGCCATTAACACAAGCCTAAAGACCAAATTTAAACTTGAAAAAGAAAAAGAAACTCGCCAAAAATCACCAATATTTGGAGGTTGTATGGTACCAACAAGTCCGCCAAGACATGGCTATTTGGCTGCCTTTCAACGCGCCCTTCCTATAGCGATCCCACGAGAATTTAACCAGCGTAATTTCTCCATAACCGTTCTTGAACCAGCGTAAATTCTCCAGAACCATTCTTGAAGCTAGAATTTCAATTTGTGAAGCACATAGCAGTGAATGGGTTAAACTTGTCCTTTCTGAGCTGCAGGACACGTCCTTTTCTCCTCCTGATCAACTGGAATTGCAGGTATGGTGTAATTTGAACTGGGGAATGAAGCAAACAGAGATCCCCTCCTCACATTGGCTTCCTTCCCCTGCACAAAACAATGACCCAAATCAGAAAACAAGTAAATGCACATGAAATAACAAAAGTTGACGAAATTGAAAACTATGATACGTTAAATGTACATGAATTTAATGAATTATTGGCCGCTATCGAAAGAGCTGAAATGGCTACCATTGCCATGGATTCACTTGCGTGCTTTGTATCTTATGGTGCGACCAATTATGAAGCGGATAAGCGACCTTCTTGACTGCTGATCCCACCTGACTGCTTCAACCTGATCAAAGACCTATCTTCAGCGAACGAACTGTCGTATCTGGCTTGCTTGCTAATTGACACTTGGGATTCATACAGACACTGCATTCAAACTGGGTCCGCTGAGTTACACAAAACCTGAGGCAGTTGTTAAATGTGACCACATGTTCTTTCTACTTTGCAACGGAGTTAGAAAAATGTCGGAGAATGGTCGTGTTTTGGATAAATTATCTCCGCGCAAATTTCTTACTTTGCCCTCTTTTCGTACAAGGAGAAAGAATATTAAAGATTATAAATCGAGAAAATCAGAATAATGTAAGATGTTTGGTCGCTATGTCGATTCTAAGCTATCAGAACTAGGAGAGGAAAACAAAATAATAGATCATATATGGAAAAAATCAGAATAAATATAAAAGGTTTGGTTACATGTTGATTCTGTGAGCTATCATGGTCACTGTTTGGAAAAAAATCTCACTTTCCTGGCTCAACATAATTTATGATTATGTTAAATTTAATCTGGGTAATAGTTTATAAATGTTTAGATGTTCTCTTGTACAACGTCGAAAAAAAGTAAAAGTGGACACTATTCATAAGATTTTGCAGCAAATAAATTATTATACTAAATTTATGTCAAAATTAGAAAAAGTTCAATAGCTTTACTATTTTTTACCATGGATCAAGGGTAACTAATTCTTGGGCAACTCCAAAGGTAGTTAAGCTTCAGTAACTAATTCTTGGGCAACTCCAACCAAGGAGGTCAATCCAAAGGCTATAACTATTACGAATATGAAGGGAACGGAGTTGGGAGGCAGCGGCAGCAGTATTTCAGATGCAAGCATAAAGAGATTAGCCGAACGTACATCTAGTTGTTCAATGTCAGACCTGAGTTCCGAGATGGAGGCAATGTTAAAAGGTCGTGAACTAGGGACGAAGAAATCTGCCGTTGCAAAAAATGATTTTGGATCTCAACCAGTTATCCCCGAGTTGAATTCAATGCAGCCATCTTTAACAAGTCTGTTTAAGAGCGTTTTCCCCTGCACAACGCTTCCATTTGAGTCTCAGTGCAGCCATGATGTTAACCCATTTGGGATTCATACTCAGTCCTTGTCCGGGGCAGTTAATGTGCAACAACAGTTGGATTATACTAATTTACAGTCCTACACTGACATGTTATACACCCATTATTCTCATCTGCTACAAGACCTGGATTCTTCTTCGCCAGCCCCACTCCAAAAGTCCTTTCTGCCAGTGCCGAGTACCCTAGAGATTATTGAGGCTTCCATTGGAAGCTTTTGTCTTGAGAGCTACGAAATGGCTGACTCCGCTATTTCTGGTTTTGATCATTACTTGGGACGCAAGTTAGAGCAAGGCCAGGGAATTTTATCCTACTCCAATGTTCCCAATATGATTGTGAGAGACGTTGAGCAACAACGACAGAAACAAGCACAGATCAACTATCAGCGTTATGCTTCGACTTTTCTTCCAACATTGTCTAACGATATAGATTTATTGACGGCAAGTCTCTTCACTATGGGACCTCAGCAATCGATTTTCTCTTCTACCACAAGTATTCCTTCTCTCTCCCGCACCCATAAGAATAACTATGGCGAGGATCCTACAAACGCAGCACGTCAGTAGTTTCATCAGAAGCAACCGTAGTATATTAAGCCTGCAGCAAAATTTGATGCGGTTGGTGAGTCAGTTGGACTAGCAGCTTATCCAGCACCTCCTAGTCCTGCCTCTGCTACTGAAACTGCTACGGGTGCTGCTTCAAAAGAATCCACTGATTGGTGCTGCTGTAGGCTATAGCTCTGTAGGATACGCTGTGGGCTGGGGCAGGGACTAGCTACCCCACAGCCTGTCTTGTTCTATTTGTCATTAGAAGATTTTCGATTAATCAATTTTAACATAAAGATGATAAAGAATAAATTCACAAAAAATAATGTGACAAACACAAATGCAATGTCCTCAATCAATCATTTTTAACCTAAAGATAATAAAGAGAAACATAGACCCGGGAATGTTTCAGAACAATAATGTTGGAGATATATAGAAACATAGATTAGAAAAAGAGTGAAGTTTTATCATATATATATATATATGTATATATATACTAAATAAGAAAATAATATAATAATAATATAATATAACTAAATTATATATATATATATATATATATAATATATTATATATATTAGTTATACTAATTTTATTTTTATTTTCAAAATATTTATTTAATTTTTTTTTAAAATATTTATTGTATAATTAATTATTTTTTAAAATATTTTTATTTTTTTATTGGTTAAAAGTTTATAATCAAATTTAATTATTATTTTAATATTTATTAAAATATTTATAATTTATTAATAAAGTTCATGTATTGATGTCATCCTTCATCTTAACTATTTATAAACACGGAATATTTACCATTTTGAATAATATAAAATAACGAAAATTTAAAAATAGTAAATAATATTATAATTTTTTAAAAAATAAAATTCTTATTATTAAAATGTTTAAATTTCACTCCAATTGGGGTGCGTGTTGGAGGTTAGAAAGGATGGCAGACAGTGATGACAGTTATGAAGATTAATGGAAGGTACCCTCCACCACCCCCCACACGCTCATGGCGATGGGTACGGTGGCCTCCCACATGCATACACATAGAGGTGGTAAGAAAGGTGGTGGGCATGGAAAGGAAAAGGTGGGAGGCACTGCAGGTAAGGAAGGATGGGGGGAGGTTATGGTATGATAGATTTTGGAGTTAAGGTAGTGCAGGGGAATGATAACTGCATTATTATGAACATTCGTGGGAGCTCGAGCACTGGAGCAAGGAGGCAGAGGTATCGTCGATGGCATAAGTGGAGTGAGTTCGCATATGTTTCTTGGTCCTGTAACCCTCTTGCTATGGAAACATTGTTTGTTTATGGACGGAGGGCTCTGGAGAAGCCAGGGGAGGGGAACTGGGGGGCTAGCCGGGGAGAACACCGCAAGCTTGGGTTAGCTGCTATCTGGTTTAGTGTTATGGTTTGGAGAGTCCTGAGTGTCAACCTGGTCAGCGGATGGGAAACCTCCTTGAGAATAGCAGAGTGAATTCAGAGGACTGTTTGGGTGGAGTGGAAGAAGCATTGCAATGGGGAAGGGTAGGAATGAAGGAAAGCCGAGGAGTGGCTGAACTTAACTAGGAAGAGGGGAATGGGAAGGCTCAACCATGCTGGGGGACCCTTGACTAGGCAGAGGGGAATGGGAAGGCTCACTTGTGCATGGGAACTCTTGCTTGGTCACGAGACGGGTGGGTCAACCGAATTGTGTATGAGTGACAGTGGGAAGGGAGTAGAGAGCAGCAAGATAGGGCAAGGAGATTGGCCTCGTTCCCTAAACGGGTTGTCACCAACCTATGTCTATCTTTGAAAGCATTAGGGATAGATAAAGGAATAAGGTTAAAGGTGGTATTGAAATTCATCGCAAGAGGTTAACTCATCGAGCCTCAGAACAGGGTGTGGACAAAGCGGAGATGGCTTGGCCGACAAGAGGAAGAGGGAATGGAAGATGTGGGAGGGAGTCTGCATGGGAAAATGGCCCGAGCACCTCAGAACTTAGAAGAGGAAGAAAACCGGTAGAACACCTCATCAGCGAAGCTATGGAGGCTTACAGGGAGGGAACGAATGTTGGTATCCGTAAGTTTTTGGAAGAATGGGAGGGAGAAATTAAACAGGAAATCGAGACCGAAGAGGAGATTGAGAACTGGAGGGCTATAATCTTGGATCCTGGGAATGCTAGAGGAAAAATAACCCAGTTTAAATAGACCCTTTATCAATATTGGCTTATGAAGAGCCTAATGGGGAAGGTGATGGAGCAAATATCAGTGGGTATGGTACTGACCATCCAAGATATGCCCAACTATAGAAAAGATTTGCATCAAATTCAATTTTAGCTTCATAAACAGGACATCCACCTGGACAGAATTCAAAGGCACATCCCTTGCATCATTGAACTAGTTGAGATGCTTGGTAATTTTGCCAAGGACCCGGCTCTGGTCGAGTCAGCTTCAGAAGAGCAGCAAGAATATCCAGTTAATCTGGGTGCTTTTTGTTTTTACGAGTATTATTTACTTTCAAAATATGCATGCTTATGATAGATAGAAATATAGAGTTCTACCATGAAACTAAAACTTATCTAGATTGGTTAAAAATGATGATCCTTTACTGTTTTTGGATGGCGTATAACAAGGATAGGTGGCTAACAGACTTGGTTTCCCACTGGGCAAGTTGAGGCCACCTATCTCACACAAGTGGTGTAAATTTGTTGTTTATAAATAGAAAATGAAGGACCTACCAATCTTAACAAAAAAATGTTTAAATTTCAATTATTTATAATAACAATGATATTTCAGTTTTTTTAAATTAATATTTCAATTTATTATATTTATAAATTTAATTATTTTTTTATTAATAATAATAAGAAGAATTTATAAAGTTATGGAAGTTATGATTTTCCGTGTCATATTGTTGAAGCGCGATCTCTGTAAGAACTAGGGTTACGAATGGATGCCCTCGGCCTTCGATTCTTGGGCAAGACTGGCCTGCTCCGAGCCGCCAAGGAAATGGATGCATGCCTGAGGATTGAATACACTCGGAAGATCACGGACATCAAGAAGCAAACAACAGATCTGGAAGAGTGGCGGTAGATCGATAGGAGGGATTGGGTGCCGCGGATTAAATTTAATCTCTGTATGTTAAACGGAGGCGTTGCCTACGTATTGACTAGCGAGGAAAAGAATTGGGTATACGGCTCCAAACACCCCGATTACAGCGATAATTACAAGAGTATTCCGATCTGCAAGGTAAGCATCTTTAATATGTTCTTCCTAGACAGAATCCAGGGTTTCTATGGCCATAAATATTCAATGGACGATGACGACGGATGTGGATACGCGGTGGCAGCCAGATCTCTACTGGTAGGAGGTATAAAGCCCCGCAACTCCAGAAACACTACGGATCTGCCAGATCGGAAGAACAAGCATATAGATCGGGGTCTATACAAGGTTGATTCGTCAGATCTGAATCATATATTTGTCAGATCTGTTGAAGGTAGACACCACTGTGTACAAATCAGGGAAGGAATGGATGTCTTAGGGTTAAAAATGTTAATCCAGAATATATTGGGAACTCCGGTAATACACCAAAACCTCGTATTTTCTGGGAAATGTATGCAGGATCACCACACACTCCAGCACTATGGAGTTGCAAATGACTCAACCGTAACAATCAATCTGAGATTGCGAGGTGGCTGTAAGGGAACCAGTTCAAAAACCACAGGATCCTTCCGGGATGCAGTTAAAGGAAAGGAACTAATGAATCACAGAACAACACCTGCACCAGAGCCTCCTGGCCCATACATAGTAGAACAGAAGCAAGAAACCCCTTTACTTACTGTAGCAATGTCGGAGGTAACAGATCTATACTCAGATTTATTACATAACGCAGTTATTTGAAGATTTAATGGTTATTGGCCCAAAGCAGATGTATTGCATCAATGGGTATCCACAGCATGGTCACCCAAATGTGAAATATACCTTTGCCCTAAAGGTTTCTTCATAGTCAGGTTTAACACTGAATTGGAACGAGACAACATTATAAATCAGGGGCCTTGGTTTTGGGGCAATGCTGGCCTCTTTATCACCCTCTGGTTCCCAGAATTTGATGCCAATACCATGGTTGTTTCGACAATACCTGTTTGGGTAAGGCTGCATAACCTCCCATTACATTTTTGGCACCGAAAAGATTTAACAACCATTGGGAACTCTTTAGGAAAACATCTCAAAACAAATGAAGACAGAACTATGAGGGGACTATTCACATATGCTAGAATATGTGTAGAGGTGGATCTAAGTCAAGGACTTCCTGATCACATCACACTGAATTTTAATAATTCACTGTGGACGCAAAATCTAGACTATGAGAACACGGCTTTCAGATGTCGTAGATGCATGCAGACAGGGCACTTGCAAAATGCATGTCCATTGACTAGTAAGGAGCCAAAAGGGAACAAGAAACAACAGAAAAAACCAAAAGGTTGGCAGAATACGGAACCACTGGAGGAGGAGG
Source organism: Pinus taeda (assembly GCA_000404065.3). Classification (NCBI taxonomy): domain Eukaryota; kingdom Viridiplantae; phylum Streptophyta; class Pinopsida; order Pinales; family Pinaceae; genus Pinus; species Pinus taeda. The sequence goes on along the minus strand of APFE030656056.1, from coordinate 4,706 downwards.
CACTGAACACAGAACCCATAGATGTACAAATGAGACAGGAGGAAGAGCCTAATGAAGGCGCTAAGAAACCCAACGAGGAGACATATAACCTGGTATTGCAGCAAGACTTGCAAATGGAATTAAGCGGAGTCAAAAGAGCACACAACCCAGAAGGATCGGACTCAGAAAAAGAACAATCAGCATATACAGGTGAAAAACAACTGGCTGTAATTGAACCCTCTACCAGCACTGGAGTCTGGTACAAAGTAGAAAAGAAAAAAGGCAGGAGAACATAGGCCTGCAATCATTTACTATTATATCTGCATGTATTCGTGATATCTCAGGAACTGTTTTTTTTGCCATTTTGTGCTTTTATTTCTGTATGCTTCCTGATATTACAGGTTCAACCATTTGCATATGCTATACAACATCTACAAAATGTAATTTTATCAACATGAATAAAATTACGATTTTTTCCTAGGGGAAAAAGAAGAATTTATAAAAGCCTTTCTTGGGAGTTTACCTAGTAAGTCCATGAAAATGTAAAGTAAATGTGAGTATAAGGTCTTACATTCAAATCCTTGGTTTCTTACTTGTGGTAATGTGTTATGAATTAGTATAATTCAACTATGGGTTATAGTGTTAGTGGTCAGAATCGACCCTATGTCACATAAGTACAAGAGCGAACCAATTATATGTCTTTTCTTCCAAAAGAAAAAAATCTATTACTTTTATTACTAGCAACAAAATTACATCAATATATATGAAATGTATTCTAATTAGCTATATATCCATCGAAAAAAAAAGAAAAAAGGAAAACAAAAGTTGTATGATGAGGCTCCTCCATTCCTTATATTTATTTATGTTTAGAGAGGGGGATTTATTGATGTTTTTAAGCAGGCATTAACACATAAATATAATGATTGTAGTCAATGATATATTGTTTTCTGTATTACAGATAACTTGAAGGTTTATCTATATATATATATTATTATATATATATTTATATATATATTTATATTATAATATATATACTATCACACGATCACTTGAGGCCTTGTTTTTTATGTAATTTTCCATATTCCTTTATCTATCTTTATTCTAGCTTTTGATAACATATTTGTTTCCACAATCCTATTCATGTAGACATGATAAAAAGAGATGTAAGACATTCACAATAAGTCTGTTTTGAATTTCTTGAAATAATGGGAATAAAGTGAAGTTTTGAATATTGAAAGGATCTTTCATTTATTGGATGATCACCTAGAATCACCAACAAGTGGAGTTGGGAGATGTCTCTTTCCTGAGCCAAGTTAACTTAAGGGCAATTACTTCACCAAAAATATTGGTTTCACTTTCAGTGCTTGTTAAGAAGGATATGTAATGATTATTTGATAAGAAAATAACTACTTGCACACCCCCATATGGATAGTCTCTCTAGGAAGCTCCATAAACAAATGTTCGTGGCATCTCCATGATTATGAGGTCTAACATGGTCCTTGCAATCGAATGTGATTTGGTAGTCTCTAGGAAGGAAAAGAGGATATTTGTACATTGCACAAAACTTTTTAGAGAAAGAGTTTCTGTGTCTTCAAATAATGATTGATTCTTAACTATCCAAATGCCCCAAGCAGTGGTGAGTGGAAGAGATTTATAGTTGAAGGGGGATCATAAAGCTAGAATTTGAGAGCTCCTTCAATATTGGTGCCTTTCTAGGCATTTCATATCCTTATATCTCTATCCACTTATTTTCATACTTCTAAGGTGAACTCGCAGAAAGGAGGAGATGAATTTAGTTTACACTTATTACTTGTAGATGCAACATCTTCCTAGCCCTTCAAAACTCCTCTTTTATAGACTGTCCTAGATGAGAGTTTTATTGTTTTAAATAAGGCACGTGAATTTTTTTACTTTTGCTAGACATTTGAGTTTCCATAGTGTTTTCCCCACCATATCCATGATTCATCTATTCTCTTGGTATATTGCTTTATATCTGATCTTTGGTTCATTATTGTATGTTGGGTTTATGAACTAGATGAGTTAGTCTTCTGATTTGAGAGAGTTATAAAATAACCTTGGAGGGATTTTATGTAGGATCTCTATGTGCTTGCATTATCTTCCTTAGTTTGATTTCTCTCAACCACGTTTGTTTACTCATGACTCGATTCTTGTGGGCTATTTTTTTAATGTGTGGAGCTCTTTTCTATGAAGCTCACAAATTAGATGAGCAATGATTTTATTGTTTTCCTTGCAACCAATCTAAGGATCTATGATGGACCAGTCTCTGGCTCTAATGACAATCTTCCTAGTTTGATTGCAATATCTTCTATGTCTCCGGTTTGGTCTCTTGTCAAATCCCTGAGGTCATCAGTCATTAAATCTACAACTCGTGCAATAATGGAATCCTTGTAATTGTTGTCACAAACTTATAATACTCTGCCTTGCTGCAATTTCTTCATCTGCTCACTGGTTTCATGAATGAAACAAGGTATATAGAATTGGTGCACATAACTCTTGAATGCACACACATTTGAATATTCGAACAGCACACCATATGAGCAGTGAGCGCACAACATTTAAACAGTTTTTGTAACTATTGCAATACACCATACATGAGTTTCGTATACAGCGTACACGCACACAACTTTCAATTAAAAACCACAACTTTTAATTAATTAACACCACTGTATATTGGTGTGCCACAGTCACGTTAATTTCCACAGCGGATTTACACATAACCCAAATTAATGGATAGCGCAACACAGCTGCTCTAAAGCCCGTCCATACCTTTCTTAATTTCCATCAAAAAAATAACTATCCGCACAGCTTGTAAATCGAATTCTACAGACATGTATATCATAAAAAGGGCAGTATACGCACTGCTGGGTTAATGCACGTCCCAATCTTTGTATTCAACCATAAAAATTTATGAACAGTGTGGAGAATATCTCCCTTATTACACAACTAAATAGCATATCATTTCACACAGGTCCGCACTCTCATTTCTATCCAAGACACTCTGTTTTTTTTTCTCCTTGGAGAGCTGCGAATACATTCATTTTTTCCCATTGTTCATGCATAAAATTTCTAATTCTAGACTTTTACTTGAAAGGAAATCTTTCCTACTTGGTGGCTAAGTTTTTACATCTTTTTCCTTTTTTACTCGTAATGTAAATCTTTATTTAGTACAAAAGCACTTTTACCTAGTAATTTAAGCTTTTTACCATTTAGTAAGTTTTATTCTCCATGCTAATCCTACTTTTAGAGAAAAGATAGCATGTCTTATTTTTTTTCCTATTTTTAACTGAGGAAAAAACATATTTTTAACATAGAAAGTGCAGGCTTTTCTCTGAGTCGCCTGCTCCTGCATCAGACTCCCAAGGTTGAAAATGATCATGATCTCCTGATCATGGCTTTTTTATCTTGTCCGCCTGGATCCCATACTTTGTTTTGCAAGTCCCCATCTACTGTTACTTGTTGCCTTTCTCCAGGTCTCCATATGTTATGCTGTCTTGCTCCATTAGCTGCACTTTCATAATCTGTCTCTGTTTTCATCTTGCTGCTGCTTCCACTGCTCCTCTTCCTTGCTGTTGTTTTCCACTGAGATGTTTTTAACATGATTCTTCTAATAAGCTCAATTTCTTTGTCCAATAATTCTTCAAGCTGCTGATTTCTTGCTGCCTGCTGAGCTAAGACGGCTTGCTCAGTTTGTACTGTCACCCGCTAACTTCTTGCTTCTATGCTTGTTTCTGTTCTGACTGCCACCCGATCATCCACACCCTCTTGTCCTCTGGAACAGAAAACTTCTTCTCTCCTCAACTGAGTCAAATGTTCTGCACCAATACCTGCACTCACAAAACACTTGTTAGAATAAAAATCATAAGGCATCAGTGCCTTACTTCCTTCTGCCAGCATTTCATTATACTGATCCCAATCATTCTTGAAATTATCACTCAGTCTATCCTCAGCATCATCCTCTCCGAGAATGCATCTGTATTTTGGTTCATAAACCTCTTCATCTTCATTCATCTCTGCCTTTATATTCTGAATTCTTATCCTTTGTACTTCTAGTCTCTTCTCCAGAACATTTAAATCCTGCCATAAATCTGTCATCTCCTTTGAAAAGATTTCTGTACAAATCTTCAATACTTTCACAATCCCAGATTTCTGTTGTTACCATCTCATCACCTGCATATAAACTCTTAGTTTGCACAAAATGTTCAACAGTATCAACTGTTACTTCCCTTATCCACGCTTCAGACTGATTCACTTCTTCTGCATCCACAAGAACTTCCTCTTGTGCTGTAACAATTTCATAAGATGGCACATCCTCCTCAACACCTGCAAACATACACAATTCATCAGCTTTAAAACCACAAGACTTTTTAGTCTTGACTGCTTTCTTGAGCACTTTCCTTTTAACATATCTGCATGTGGAATCTTCAAATTTAATCTCTGGCACAAGAACTCTAAGCGCCTTTCTCAACAAGGCAATGAGAATTTCCCTCAACCTCTTCTGCAATTGTCGCCAGATCACTCTCTTTCCCTTCAGCGGAAAGAGCCATTTTCCTTTCTGTTTTCCTGCCCCTGCAGCCGTTCTTCCAGTACCTGTAACTGTGCCTTTATTTCTGCAATCTCTCTTTCTCGAACTCCACCAGTCACCTCATCTCTGTGGCATTTCTCTGAGCCTCTTCCTCTGTCTCCTTTATGACTTTTAGTAGCCTTCT
>APFE030656054.1:0-13947 GCA_000404065.3 Pinus taeda | reverse complement strand
GGGCTGAAGCAAGCACCCCGAGCATGGTATGAGAGGATCGATAGCTACTTGATGAAGTTGGGATTCACTAGGAGTGAAGCCAATCCTAACCTTTACTTTAAGGTTGAAGATGACAAGCCTCGCATACTGTTGTTGTATGTGGATGACCTCTTTCTAAAAGGTGCAGACCCTCTCATTCACAAATGTAAGAGGGAGTTGGCTTCTGAATTTGAAATGAAGGACCAAGGACTTGAATTATGGCAAAAGCCAAGGGAAATTTTCCTATCTCAAGGAAAATCTGTGGTAAAGATATTGGAAAGATTCAGTATGATGGAATGCAAGCCTATGACTACCTCAAGGATCTTAACTTTTAGAAGTTATATGGTAGTAATGTCGAACCAGATTTGGGAAATGCCTTTGAGTTTCATAAACTCATTCGAATTGATGTTCTTGGTGAACCTCCATCCGAACATATGTTTTGCAATTAGCATTGTGAGCTCATATTTGGTTGAGCTTCACTAGATTGGTGCCAAGAATCTTCTAAGATGTCTTTAGGACACAATCGCTGATGGATTGAGATACACTGCCGAAAATATGAAACTGCATGATTATTCGAATGCTGATTAGGCAAGTAGTGTGGAGGATCACTGGAGCACTTTTAGTGTTGTTTCTCTTTGGATTCTGCTTCGATATAATGGATGAGTAGGAAGCAGAAGTCAGTTTCCATAAACATCGCCGAGACCAGATACATATCTACGAGTATGATCTCGTATGAAGCTGCCTAGTTGGGAAAGCTCTTCAATGAGCTGTTTGAACACATATCACTATGATTCTCTGTAACAACCAGAGGTGGGATTCGATTACTGAGGAATCCCGTATTTGTCGATTGCTCCAGCAGATAGACATCATCTGGGATATGGTAAGTCGATGAGCAAGGAGGCTCCATCGCATTAAGATGATGTACAGGTCGATACACCTTGTCAAAGCCCCGAGGAAAGATCTAATCTGTGATTTTTCCAAATGACTTGGAGTCGTCAAGAAACCCTTGTACAAGGGTCCTGTATGTTGCATACATTGAGCTCTGGGAGCTCTGAGGACTTGCGGTTCTTCCTGGAGCAACATACGACCACAGGGTGACTCACCCTCCCCTGGTGGTGTGCACTGGAACAAGATGATTCGCTCTCTTGTGGGACAAGATGATTCGCTCTCTTGTGGAACAGGATGATTTGCTCTCCTATGTAGCAGGATGATGTGTTCTCCTGTGAGGTCTGGATTGATGTGTTCTCCATGGCGACTGTAGCAGGATTGATGTGTTCTCCTGTGAGGCCTGGATTGATGTGTTCTCCATGGCGACTGTAGCAGGATTGATGTGTTCTCCTGTGAGGCCTGGATTGATGTGTTCTCCATGGCAACTATAGCAGGATTGATGTGTTCTCCTGTGAGGCCTGGATTGACATGTTCTCCATGGCGGCCTGGATTGATGTGTTCTCCATGGAGATTGTAGCAGGATTGAAGTGTTCTCCTATGAGGACAGGATTGATTAGTTCTCCTACCGAGGCATCCTACCCATGCAGTCTGGGACTCATGGGAAGTATCTCTCATTTGATCAATGAGCAGGGAAATGAAGTTAGGGACCATAGTAGTACTGATGGATGCATCGTTGTATCTACCGTACTCCCTATGCTAGGATGACCTCCATTGATCTGGTATTAATGATACTGGTTTGGGACCAGTGATAGGATTTGTACCATACTATGACACTGACTTCGGGTCGGTTGAGACTGGTCTGGGACTAGTGGTACATACTCTGAGACTAACTTCGTGTCAGTGCAGTACTGGTCTGGGACCAGTGAGAGTGGTACATACTATGACGCTGACTTCGGGTCGGTTGAGACTGGTCTGGGACCAGTGGTACACTCTCTTATTTTGCGATACTGGTCTGGACCAATGGTAGGAGTGGTACTTACTATGAAGCTGACTTCGGGTCGATTGAGACTGGTCTGCGACCAGTGGTACACACTCCGAGACTGACCTTGAGTCAGTGGAGGATGATATTGGTCTGAGACCAGTGGAGTTGTACTCAGTATGACGCTGACTTCGGGTTGGTTGAGACTGGTCTGGGACCACTGGTACATGCTCTGAGACTGACTTTGAGCCAGTATGATACATCCTCGATCATTTCTTCTTCTTCATAATCCGAACAAAAGCAAAGCAGAACAGAACAATGCAAGAGCAGAGCAGAAAAGAGCAAAACAGTACAAATCAGTACAGGGCAGAACAAGACAAAGTAGAATAGAGCAGAGCAGGGCCAGGGTCAGGCTGTATAGGGCAGTGCATTTGATGGATGAATAATAACGACCGATAGACAGATTGTAGATGAAGTTCTCCCTAGTTGAGAGGGAGTGTTAAAATTGGAAACCAGGGCAAAACTTCATGTGGGTCATCTTATTCATGGTTGATAATATCTTTATTAGATTCCTCTCATCGAGAGGTGTAGGATTTATATAAAGATCATCCGATTCGGATAAGTATTCATGGAGATATGAATTTATTTTGATTATGGAATTATTATCAAGCCGACCTACAACTCATGTAGGCTCAAAAGCCTAACAGTCGCATCTATTCAAACACCAACGTTGTGTATAAATATAGGAGGACTTTTCCTCATTTGGACTCACTCATCTCATCACATCTCTCTCTCTCTACTGCACAGAAAAGAGTCTCTTCTCTACTGCGCAGAAAAGGGTCTCTCTCTCACACATGTGAAGCCGAAAGCTACCGAAACTGAAGTTGCAACTGCAGAAGTAAAGATTGACCTACATGGACTAGAATATATCCTCATCTGAACTGCTTTGCAGGTTCATCTGAACCTCCTCTGAAAGCTGCAACTTTTGGTGGTGGAATCAAGTCAATTCGACGGACGGTTTGCAAGATATCGATTGCCCTAGTTTGAAGCTGGAAGCTGCCGAAACTGAAGCTACAACTGCATAAGTAAATATTGACCTACGTGGACTAGAAGATCTCTTCATCTAAACCACACTATAGGTTCATCTGAACCTCCTCTGGAAGCTGCAACTTTTGGTGGTGGAATCATGCCGATCCGACAGTCGGTTTGTGAGATATCGTCTGCCCTAGTTTGATGATGAAGCCACTAATGTTGATGCTGCTAATCTAGGGTTTGCTACTGTTGATATAAATCAGATTTATTGTACTATTCTCTCTGCTAAATTATTGAAGATAAAAGAAGATTTGATCAAAGGGTTTCCCCACACATTGTGGGGTTTGTCCCTAGCTAGCCACCACATCTTGTGTCTCTTGTCTTGGCTTGTTTTCTGTCGATCGTTTAATGTTCTATCTGCACTTTACTTCATGTACATGTGATTGCTAATTTGTGGAATATAATAAGAAAAAGAAGTAAACTGTTATAAGCATAGAAAATACCATATCTTAACATAGTCAATGACGTAAACTGTTAACAAGCACGAGAGCAACCACCAATAATGACAATGATCCTCAAGGTAATATCGACACAATCCATGGAATGTGAATAGAGGAACTGAAGTCGAACACCCGTGCAATCACTCGATCAAAAGCCAATGATGTGAACTTGTCGTCGAGTGTGAAGAACTTTCCATTAGGGCATGCAAGCTCTAAGATACTGGAAGGGAGTCTCTCAATCAACTTCCTGGATAATGAGTTGAAGTCGACGGAAAGCGACCGTGTCGAAGGAGGGCCATAATGAATCCCAAACCATTGACGCGAGATGAGAGGATGAAAAATTATTTTCGATGATACAGAGAATCAGAGGTAAGTGTAACTGTAGAAGGACAACTCTTGAACATATCAGCGACACAACTGGAAGTTTGGCAGCTTTTGGATCCATAGGATCGGTGGTCATGATGACGTGGCAGAGATCAAATGGAAGGCAAAAATGAACGGCCCAAACCAGGAAGGTCAACAATACAAAGGAGGATGTCCCAACCCAACATGAAGCAAAGAGTGTCATGTTCAAGAGGAAGTTGCCGACACAACTGATAGATTTCCAAATTTTCCCCCACCATTTCTAGCAAGTACCCCAATTATTTTTTAATCGCAAGCTTGAAGGGGATAACATATGCTTTTACTGTAAGTTCATCCTTTAGATGAATCCGACCTAGTAAGTTTAACGAGCCCCATGAAGGAGAAGCTCATGTTCGTCATAGTGATAAATCTAATGTCGTTTGATAATTTAATGAGTCTGACAAAGGTGTAATTCGGTATCTTTTTCATGTTTAGAGAGTTTGAAAAAGACACGTAAAAGAAAACTCCACATGATCTCTTTTCGTATGTTTGTGTCTCTCGAACCCGAAGAGGTAGAAAACAATACTCGAAAGAACCGCTTGACCATTTCAGTCAAGGAGTACCTTTTTCGTAAATAGTTCCTCCCAGCCCAAAAAAGGGGTAAACTTATACTGGGTGCACGATGTTTAGCATCCGCTAACGAGTTCGAAACGACAAGGGCTCGGCCATCTTTTCACTTTTAAAGGGTCGGAAAAGAGCTGAAAGTGGACCCCCCATTTTTATTCTCTTTAACGAGTCAAAAAGGGAAAAATTCTTGGCAATCTTTTCATATGAGTTTAACGAGTCGAGAAAAGAGCTGAAACGTGAATCATCATCATCACGAACATCGATCACCTGTCGTTGCACAAGTAAGGTAAAGTGTATTATCGAGTCCTTGAGGAAAAATAGGTCAAAATATTTACAAAACCTGATATTTTCATGAAAAAATGAATAAAAAATGGAAAAATAAATATATTTTTACCATTTACCATTTTACCTTTGTTGTGAAGACTTTCTACTCACTTTTGCCCTAATTGTTCTGAGTAGATTATGATCCGAGAGGTCAATTGACGAGCCTCCAGTTCCAGGTAACAACCAAAGCCTTGAGCTCCATTTTCCATGTTCTTCATTTCTGCTTTTAGCCATTTTTTAGATTTTTTGAGGAGGTTTTTGAAAATCTTTTTCACCCTCAGTCGGCGCGATTTCTGGGCACGGAATCTCACCGGTCGGGGATGATTAACAAAGCCAACCGCACCGATCGGCAAAACTATTTTTAAAATAGATGCATCGGCGGCGTGGATAGGGAAAAACCCTATTCCCTCAAAAACTAACGGTTTAAGCTTGAATTTTATGTGCCAAGGATGATTATTGACTCAAATTAATGGCTTTTGCAGGAGAGAATCGTTGAAAATGGTGGACTAGAAAGAATGGGAACATGAAGATATTGACACCCAGGCAATGAATGACCCAAATTTCCTGGAGGCTTTGAGGGCTTGCAGGCTCCTTCAATTCTTTCTTACACCAGGGATGCGGGCCGAGCCTGAGTTACTTCAGTACCTAATTAGTCTTTGGGACATTAATTGGGAGATCTTTGTCATTGGGGACCAAGAACTGGAGTTGAAAACTTCATATATATACTTCATCACTGGACTGTCTCGCAGAGGGGAACCAGTGAACTTGTACGGTTCACGTCCGATTGGGGCAAGCATATCTTCCTTGCTTGTCGAGCACTGCCCTGAGGCCCTGAAATCCAGGAGTGGGAAGATAGATATTTCCAGTGTTTGGGATCTAACACTGAGTGTGCTTTTGTTGACTATCAACAGAGTGGGGGGTCCCAGGCGAAATATGAGACTAACAAGTCGAAGTTCCTTTATGCTATTGACTGCACGGCTCCCATGATCTCCAACTAGGCAGAGGCCATGAAGATCAACATAAAGCGCCAGCTGACCAAAGCTAAGGTGGGGAATTTCAAGTAATTTGGCTTCGGATTAGTGCTTGTGACCTTCGAGTACCACTGTTCCAGTATCAGCTGACTGAGGTAGATTCTCCTATGCCACGCGATCCATGGATGGCCCGCTGGGTCCGTTTGATGCCCAGGATCACTAGGGGTCAGCACATGTCATACCGACCTGCATTCTTTTCATGGCTACGACGATAGAAGATCGTCATGGAGGACTGGCCATACAAGGGCAATGATTTTCGAGGAGATCCAAACATGCCCTTACCAGATGGAGAGGACTTTGATGACGAAGGTAAAAAACCAAAATTTTTAATTCTAAGGTTTTTAATTGTTTTTGGTATATATGTGCTTATAACATTTCTCTTGTTAATGTAGACATTAGACTAGAGCGGCCTGTTGGGATGTCCCCAATATCTAGGCGCATCCCCTGCCCCATTGATGCAGTGGCCCCTTATCAGGAAGGGAGTGACAACAAGGAGGAGATCGCGAGGAACCTTGAGGGGTTGACTCGTGGTATCCCGAAGTATGCTCGGGTAGGTGACATTCCTCATCAGTACCAGAGACATACTATGGGAGTCTCGGAGCGGATCCGCTGGTTGCTGACTCGTGTTGCACGAGCCATATCATGCTACCACGATCACCATGCTTATTAGTTCCTAGGTCCAGCACTTACATATTTTTTGAGGCCTATGAGCCGATGTTATTTTGACACACATATTATTTTTTGGTTTCTAATGTATCAAACATTATCACCATTTATATGTATATATATATATATGTATATATATTTATATATATATATATATATATATATATATATATATATTATATGTATATATATGTATATATATATATATATATTTATATATATGTATATATGTATATGTATATATATATGTAATATAATGTATACATATATACATATATATATACATAATATATATGTATTATATATGTATACATATATACATATATACATACATATATATATATAATACTAATATATATATAATATGTATATATATATACATATATATATATATATATATATTATATTATATTATATATATATATATATATATATATGTCGTATTTTACTGCCTACTATGGTACAAATGGTTTGTTTTATCTTTCACATGTTTAGTAAATGTTTGTCCAACACATGATTAGCTAATGCATCTGTTAATGTATTCATGCATCTAGGAATATGATGATATGTAATATAATCAAAATTTCTTTCCAATAGATGAATACGGAGATACATTCTCAATATTTGAGGATTTCTAATGGATTATTTCCCATTGAGTTGAAGAACGATAAGTTGTGAATCCAAGTTGACAACCAATTCTCTGATTCCCAGCGCGATGGCTTCTGACAACAGTTCGATGACCACAATGTATTCAGCAATGTTATTGGTTGTGCGACGTAAAAAAATACCTTGAAGGTCAATCAACTCACTATTAGGGTCATAGATAGCCCATGCCACAGATGATAGGTTCCGGGTACTACGGCAAGCACCATCAACAAAACCAAAGTGAGGAGTCGCGGACATCTGCAAAGCAAGAAAAGCATAGTAAACAGAAAAGTTGTTTGAAAACTATCACACAAAACCACGTTGTACAAAAATGAATGACACACTAATGTACATAAGCAAGCATGAAAGATGACCTAAGCATAGTACTTCGTGAGGGAGTCCATGCTAGGACTCGGGTAATCAATCAACACAGAAGGACACCAAAGTTTTACCATTGTCATGATGAGTAAGCATCGACTCAGCTAAATAATGGAGTAGAACTCATATAAGGATTTTCCCCCATGCCCTCTGGGTGAGGGAGGGTTACGAGTCAGATGGCAACCCCATTACAATAATGGGAAATCGGTGAAAACTCAGGGAGGGTGAAAAATCATGAATCCATGAAGGGATAAAGGTGCCATCAGTTGAAATATCTTGATCTTGTAAGGGTAAACTGACACATCAATGAGTAGCGGAGAAGAGCATTCTTCGAAAAAGGTAGGCATGACCACCGGGCGAGGCAAGAATGAGGAGCAATGATGAGTATCAATCCAAGGTGGTTCCTGGAGAGACATGATTTCCATGATACCTTCATCAGCAAGGAAGGTATCGGCTATGGGATCAGACAATTCTAAAGTGCCAAGCCACAGGGATTGAGAGTACGTATCCACAGAGATCTTCGACATATGAGAATCAAAGGATGCAGAGTTCGAAGCTGAAACAATTTCTACGTAATTGACTTTGGCAGGACTAAGCGGCATAAACTCGCCCCAAGTATCAATGAGATCCAGTGTAGGTATGACCCAAGGATCATATTTGACCGAGATCATGTTGATAGAGGCAACATGAGGAGATGGGAGTGGAAAAATTCCGATTAAGGCAGAATCTTTGAAGAGACCTGCCCCCACACTCTCATAGGGAGCACCAGAGTGCTTGACGTATGGAACATTGTCATCTGAGGAGGAAGAGGCAAAGAAAGACAACTGGTCAATAGTGAAAATCTTCCCTTGATGGGGAAAATGAATCATGCGAAATAAAGAGGAGGCCACGGCATGCATGGCATGAGTCCAACTTCGACCAAGTAGAAGATTATAAGTGAGTTTGGCATCAACAATTTCTACTTTGACTTGCACTATCTTTCCTTCCAGGGTGATGGAAAGGTTAGGTAAGACATCGAAGGGTCGTAAATCACGCCCATTGAAAGCTTCCAAAGTGTTTAGAGATTGGTTCAATGCAGGAGAACCAACAGCCTTCCAACACACGGTTGACATGATGCAGGTGGAAGCACCTTCATCAATGACAGTTTGGTGGATGGTCTTCTCATTGATGATTACCTGAATAAGAAAGGCAATCTGATGAGGGAGTCGCAGAACATGGTTCTCTAGATGAAAACATATCAAATCGAAATCGGTGGGATCGATGCCCCCAATAGCTGACAGCAAATATTTCCGTTGCAATGGGCAGCTTTAGAGTACCTCAAGAGCTGACATGGCTGACGGCGCCTGAGCCAAATCCTCAATAATATTGTAATGCTGAGTATCTCAGGGATTGGGATTATACAAGGATTTCCGCAGTACACCTCGAGAGGGTGGCCACATAGCGGAATCAGGGTTAGGGCACTCAATATGCAGAGGACCAGAACTCGGGGTAGAAAAAGAAGGTACAGTTTTTTTATCTTTCCCAGCTGCCAGAGCAGGAGTTTGATAGTCTTTCAACCTAGTAGCCACATTAATAGGCATACTCATCATGAACACTTGAGATCTGGAGGAAGCAAATTGGGGTTGGTCTACCATTTGGGTATGCTGAGACGGAAACGGCTCTTTGAAGACAGTGGGGGTCCCTTTGAGCAGGTGACTAACTTTGGATCATTGGGGACAATCCTTAGTGTAGTGATCTTCCTCACAAATGAGGCAGGGATACTTAGGTTTCCGTTACGAAGATTCGTCAGTAGACGATTTGGGAAGACCCTGTTTTGGGGCATCAGCTCTAGCTTTGCCTTTGCCGTAGATTGGACAGCATGGACCTCTGAGGTTTTACCAAGGCTAGGTGGACTCCCAGATGAACTATTACGAACAGTATTTGAGACCAACTTCTGTTTAGAAGAAGTTTTAGCAGGGGTCTGGGATATTGAACCAATAACTCCATCGATGGGAGGAACAGTTGGTGACTTTGATGCTACAGGATCAGATAATGGTCGCAAAGCATTAGGTAATAACTCGTACAAAGTGCCAGACTGAGAGTAAACTAGATTGAAGCGCTAGGCACGAGCGATGGCCTGCTCTTCAATGACGCATCCACCCATAGCTATATTGCGAGAAATTGGGCCTACGAATGATTTGGTAAACCATTCAGTGAGCAATTGATCGGCAATATCAAATTTTATCAGGTGATGTCTACACCTCCTTTCATGGATATGATTAGAGATGTGTGTAGCAGTATCTTGCTAAAGTAATGTGAGAAAATAGGTGCTAGTTTCATAGCGAACCAGCAACTGAAAATGCGTGAGGAAAGCTATGGCTAAAGAGTTAACTTCAAGGTAACTTGATGTACCACTTCGCTGCAGCAACCGTGAGGGTTTGTTGGAAAAGGCGGAGACAAATGGAATCTTCTACGTACGAGTTCGACGAGCACCAGAGGTGATATGTCATCACATGGGCCTAAGGATCTTCTTTAGCTTTCCCATCGAACTTTGGGCAATCACTTGGTATCTTGGACAGCATCAGAGGCCAGTACGATGAATGAAGGATCAAATCATTCGTAAGGCGAGATACATCTAGCAACTTGAGTGTAGCCAAGAAAGGCAATTCGGTGTTAAAAGACATGGGATGTCGATAAGTGGGCCCATAGGGAGGAGCCCATCCCTGCTAGTAAGGATTTTGGTCCCACAGTGGGGGATTTTGGCCATATGGCATCTGAGGCTACCCCCATTGTGGATTACCTTGACTATAGGGAGGATTTTGACCTTGAATACCTTGGAACAGTCGAGCCATAGGTTGTTGATAAGCAACGTACAGGTTAAAAGGTTGTTGAGCCTATTGACCTTCGATATGTGGATATGGAACCTATTGTCCTTGAACATATGGGTGATGAACCTGATGCCCTTGAACAAAAGGGTTTTGGACCTATAGTCCTTGGGCATAAGGTTGATACACTTGTTGCCTTTGGACATAGGGATTCTGTACCTGATGCCCTTGGCTGGTAGGATTCTAAACCTATTGACCTAGGACATGAGGATATTGAGCCTGTTGCTGCAGGACTTGACCTTGAGCCTGCCCCTGCAAGGGTTGACCTTGTTGATATGTATACAAGGGTTGCTACTGCCTTGGTTGGTTTTTCTCTTGCAAGGGTTGATCTTGCGGTTGCAAAAATTTTCCCTGGGGCTGCAAAGATTGGCCTTGCGAGGACATGGGTTGAGAGGTGTGTAGAGCATATTGCATCTGTTGCTGCACGATTTGCTACAAGTGTTGCAAGGGATGACCTTGCAGTTGTTGCAGTTGACCTAGCTGCGAGATCATCTGCCCTTGCTGTTGCGTGGAGAGCCCTTGCTACAACAAAGGTTTCCCTTGCGGTAACAAAGGTTGCCCTTGTTGTTGCGTGGAGAGCCCTTGCCGCAACAAAGGTTGCCCTTGCGGTAACAAAGGTTGCCCTTGTTGTTGTAGAGGTTGTCCTTGTTGTTGCAAGGGTACTTGAACAGTGCTCGGGAATTACCGAACTGAATCTGGCCATAGCCAGGCTGGATGTACTGCCCAGATTGGAGGGTGTAAGGTTGATTAACCATTCCTTAAGAACCATATGGAATGTAAGGATTTTTTTATTGGACCTGAGCCCCATAGGGTTGTTCATATTGAACATTACTCGATCCAGATGAACCAACGGGATTTTGAACTTGTTGGTACTAGACATTGCTTAACCCAGTAGGATCGGCGGGGGTATAAATAATACCAGAAGAAGGCTGGTTTATACCAAGCATGTGAGCTTGTGAGTCACTCACATTAGTGGCACCTGACACCATAGAAACCTTCAGGTTCTGCCCCCTAAGCGGTGGCACAACCTGGCCACTGACTAGCGGGACAGAGGAACTAATAGATACAATTTTTGAAACTGCCGATTATGCTTGATGGGTAACTGGGATTGATGATACAAGGGTATTCGAAATGGTGGGTTGCACCGGGACTGAAGTGACAACCTGTTGGGAAGTCGTGTTCGTAATGAACGTACCTGACGTAGGCTTGGCGCCTGACGCCCATACAGGATTATGGTAAAGTGATGAGGCACTAGGTGTACCTGAAACCAACTGTGCCAAAGACACATAGTTGGGTGGAAAACTGGCGAGAATACCTTCTGAAAAAGGGAAACCCGGGGATAGTTCCAAACGAGTACGAGGGGATAGTTCCAAAGGAACACCCAGTTAGTCATACAGACTGTAAGGATGTTGCAGTGATATCACAATAGTGTCAAACATAGAGTTCAGAGGGTAGATGACTAGTCCAAGTTGACTGTAAGTGGTCGGCGAGTTATCTGGAGTTTGAACGGAATTGTCTGGAGATTCGGGCCAAGATCAGCAGATGACCCAGTATCGAAATTAGGCGGAGGACAAGATGACAACGGTTGAATGCTCAGAACAATTGTGAGTTCAACATCTTGGTCCTCAAGTGACTCTGGAAACTCAGGAAATGGCTCCTCAAACAATCTTTTAGACTGAGGAGAGGAAGAGGAATTGGGTGAACTAGATGGTTCAACCACGATGACCTTGTCTTAGTCGACAGAACAATTAAATTCAAGGATTTAAAATGTTCTTTTAAGGGAAACTCATGATTTGGTCTTAGAAAAGACTAACAGGGTGTTTTTGGATCGTGGGCAATCAATTATTAAGATGCATAAAAGACTGGTGCTCTTTCATTTTTTAAGAGTCGAGAAAGAAACAAAGATGACTCTATCACTTTCGATTGGAAAGGAGCTCGAAAGGACAAGTGCTCGAATGATCTTTTAAGTTTAATGAGTCAAAAAGATCAAATGACTGCTCTGGATGATCTAGGTAAATAGGATTACCAGGCAATCGTGAACTGCAGAATACCTCTCGGCGAACCAAGAAGTACGAGCAGGCAATCTCCCCAAATGTTGTGTTCAATGTATCACATTTGCAAGGCGACCGACTCGGCTTCCTAAGGATAAATGGATTGCAGCCTAGTGGGGTCTCCTGATATATACTCGATGGTACAGAGAGCACAAATCCGTACTAGCGATGTCTAATGCTAAAGCTGACAACAACTTCCAAGTTTAAAGACACCGGAACACGTCCCTTGCCTAAACCTTCTAGATGTGATCGCTAATGTCAAATGCGCCTTAGGTTAATTGAATTCATTTTAAAGTTGATCTTGAGTTATGTTTCAGTTTTCAGGTCTTAGCATTGTGACTCGAAAAACCTTAAATGCAACTAATGTGACTCAAAAAACCTTAAATGCAACTAAATGAGATAAGACCCTTTCAATTCAATGAAATTCCTACAGTAGATAGGGTAGAAACTACTCAATCAAATGCAAATAATCAAGCAACTGAAAACGAAATGATCTTTCACTACCTTAATTTTCAAAAAATAAACTAATGAAAAATGCATTCCAACTAATTTCCTGATAAGCACTTATCTATTAGTCCTTTCAAAAGCAAACAAGTTCTCTTCCTTTTTCAAATGTCGATGCAATTCTAGTCTTTCAATGATACAAGTTATCGTAACGTAATAATGCAACAAACTAGAATTTCATACTTTTTCATGAAACAATGAAACAAACTTTTCACATAAATCTTTCAGTGAAAAAGTTCTCGAGACAATAATCTCTTCAAGCAAATGAACATGTGAAAAGAGAAACTCATTCAGACGAATGAAACACTGAATTACCAATCACAAGACCAACAATGTAATCTATGTCGGAAAAGAAACGTTTAGGCAAGCAAACAAAAACTTTTCAAACTTGTGTAAAGGAGGTCAAAGTAGTAAAAGGACCAAAAAACAAAATGCAAAGAGAAAGTACACCTACAACCCGACTTACTGAGTTCACAAACAACTGAATGGACGACTGACTGGATGTCCTAGTGTCACTGGCCACTCAACGACTAATCCAGATTTAAACAGGAATGCAACAAAATACAGAGATAACCATATACACAAAGATGCAGCAGAAATAATACTTCATTTCATTAATGGAAAATACTGAAATGTGCTTACAACTAGAAATGGAAATAAACCAGCTAGGGCGGTGGTAGCTTATCTCTGAGAAGAGATGTGGTGGCTACATGCCTCTGAAATGTGTTACAATGAGGCTTGAAGGCCTGTTTATTGTTGAGAAACAATGGAAAACCCTTAAAATCCCAAAACCTAACCCTAGAAGATGAAACGCCAAATTGTGGGCCCCCTTTGGGTAAATTGGTACATCAATTTCCCGGGGTCGTAACTTTGGCATACGATCTCCGTTTGACACGTACAATAGCTCGTTAGAAAGATCTATCCAAGAACTACCACTTTGGGAATGCCAAAATCAGTCCATGGGCCCATGTAACCCCCATATTTCCCAAAAAAACGTCGTTTAGGGCCTCAAAACAGCTCCAGAAGTTCAGGACCCGAAAAACTGCTAAAAATAGTAAACTGTGCTACAATTTAGGAAACTGAAAAAAAAAAAAAAAA